>JAJJWW010008100.1:0-54734 GCA_023531295.1 Papaver armeniacum | reverse complement strand
AAGGAAAAAAACATTTGTATAACTTTTTTTATCATTATTATTATAGTATTACTTTAATTGAAGTTTGCTTTGATATTACTCCAATCAATGTAGCTTTACTACAAGCTGAGTTTTAAACTAGTTATAAAGAGAGAGTCAAGGGAAAGATAATGAGATCGCGCATATATAATTCTTTTTTTCTAGTACAACTTTTACCCGGGCCTGTCTCTGCGTCGAGGTTGTGCAAAATTACCCGTATACACCGTGGGAAAGAATTAATGTCACATCCATGTATCCAGTCATTTGAAGTTTGTTTGTAATTAATTACCTTCGATCGTCTTTGGATATTTCATATTTCATGATCTCTCTCTATATATATATTTATATATATATTAGTTGTTCCAGAATCGATTTAAATTTTTAATTACCTAATTGATTTCCTTAACCTAATTATGATGAACCATCAGTTGGTAGAAAAGGATCCAGAAGCAGCCATAGTGTTGTTTTGGAAGGCGATAAATGCGGGTGATAGAGTTGACAGTGCACTAAAGGACATGGCTGTGGTGATGAAGCAACAAGATAGAGCTGAGGAAGCCATTGAAGCAATCAAGTCCTTTAGAGACTGTTGCTCTAAACAAGGCCAAGAATCCCTAGACAATGTTCTCATTGACTTATACAAGGTCCTTTTTCTGTAATATTATGCATTTCTTGGTGAAGAAGGTTTATGTTATAATAGTGCATGCGGAAGTTGATATTGATGATGGGTAATTGTGCACACATTTTTGCAGAAATGCGGGATGATAAATGAGCAAATAGAATTGTTGAAGCAGAAGCTGAGGATGATATACCAAGGGGAGGCTTTCAATGGGAAGCCGACAAAGACAGCACGCTCCCATGGGAAGAAATTTCAAGTATCAATCAAGCAAGAGACTTCCAGGATATTGGTAAGTACATGAATGGCCATATAACTCTCCATGCACGCATATGGAGAGGTAATATTATCTGCAGACGGAGTACTGAGCAGATGATTAATTTGATGCTGCGTAGGGGAATCTAGGATGGGCATATATGCAAGGGAAAAAAACGGTTCAGTCCAAAACCGCTCAAAAAACGACAGTTTAGTCCAGACCTAGTTGACTAGGTACAATTTAATCCAAATAATGTACAAAGACGCTACTAACCTTCGCACGCTTTTATTAAAGCACACGTGCAATCAAATGAATCGATTTTGTAAGCGATACGCCTCTCGTGATTGCGACACGTTAGCCCATAATTAAAAAACTAATTAAAGCGGCGTAACGGACAATTTCTTTAATCGCACCATTTACGCTTTATCGAAACTTGGAAGAAAAAATCAAAGAGAAAATTTCAGACAAACCTAGAAAACTCACAAAGACTAAAACCCCTAAATTCATCAAGAAAACTTCGATTCTATGAAGCATCATTAGCATAATGTTGAATAGAAACAAAGTAGTTTCTAAGAATAACACACCAATAGTTGAAGATTCAACATCAATCAAGAACAAAATCCATCACTAGCGAGGAGACGAAATGCAAAATCAACGTCACCAACGACAGATCGAAGCTCGGCATCAAAAGATTCAACACCAATTTCATCAACTGCAGAAGAAATTCCATCAAAATCAGTAGGTCCAAAAACGAGATCTAAGAGAAGTTTAGAAGTACCAACATCAAAATCAGTAGCAGAAACCTTAAGAACATCACCAATTAAGAAGAAACCAAAGCCAGCAAAGCCTTCAACATCAAAGCCTTCGTACATGAAACATCACAGACTAATAAGAAATCAAAGCATTCAAAGGCTTCAACAAGCGTTGAGAAAAAAAAAAAAAAAAAAAAAAAAAAGGTAACAATTCAAGTCGAGTTACGTATATTTTTTGAGCAATTTTTATGATATTTCTTGTATGTGTACTAATCAGACACCACCATGCTCGATGTGTTTCATGTGGATTCTATATTTTTAAAGCAATTTTATCTTGTTTTGTTGTTGGTGTGTACACATCTTTACACCGCCATGTTGTTGCGGTGCTTCATTTCTTGGTATGTATGTTTTGTAGCAATTTTTGTGAGAATTGTTGTCTCATGTGTAAATAATGGGTACACCGACATGTTGTTGCGGTGCTTCGTGTCGATTCTGCTGTTTTGTAGCAATTTTGTGATATTTCTTGATTTGTGTGTAAATTTGGTACACCCCGACATTTTGTGAGAATTTTTGTGATATTTCTTATTTGTGTGTGAATAATGGTACACCGGCATGTTGTATGCTCATATATGTACCGGTGTCTTGGTTTGTACACCAACATTTTGTGTATGCTGCATGCATTTTTACTCACTATCTGTAATGTGACGTACTTGTTTGTACACCAGCATTTTTGTACGAGTATCATGTGCTATGCTTCTCTTTTCTTATTCTCATTCGTCTATTTTCGTAGATAAAAACAAACCTTATAGAGCGAGGTTTTAATGCAATCGGTGAGTTTGTGAACAAGCACTTTGAAAAGGATGGAGAAGTACGTAAAAGGATCGTGACAAAGTCTCGGTTCCACGAATTTCGATTAGAGAAGCAAAAAGAGAGCCCTTTTTGGCTTTTGTAGTAGATGCCTTTATTAACAAGAAAGCTGAAAAGGAGGAGGAGGAAAACTCGAGAAAGAAAAAGGAGAAGAAGAGAGATGATGTTTGGTTCAAGAGTCGAGAATCAATCTTGAAGATTGTGCAAAATTTCGTCATGATCATTCGAGAAAGAAATGTCTTTATGTTCAATGCTACCGCGAGGAGAAAACTTTGTGGAAGTAGAGACTATGCCAGAAGATTTGTTCTTAATTTTTGAATTAGAATTGGTGGGATCAGAACTTGATGAAGGAGAATGTGCCAAAACTAGAGATGAGCAAACATACGGTCCACTAATAAACCGAATAAATCTGAAGCAGAAATCTAAGTTGGGGAAACTTGATGTGGAGAGTGAATCTTGCGTATAATGAAGCTAAAATCAAAGTTGGATAAGGAGATTGAGAGAAATCTTTGAGGACTTGGTAGTGTTGTTTGCGATGTATCTCGTGCATCATCTTTTTTTTTACCACACAAATGGAGTGCGGGATTACGAAGCAAATTTGCTCCCTACTTTGAATCATTTGAAAGAATGAAGAAAACCAACTGGCGAAAGGCATATACATAAATATTTAATGGATAGCATAAGGAAAAATGTTGGTGATCCACTTAAAGTTAATGGTTGTACGGTGTACTGTTGGTGAGTACACTGTTACAGATAGTATGTGTACATTGTTTTATACAAGTATTAAGTTGTACCAATTTACGTGCTTCTCTAACTGTATTTGTTGGGTCCTAAGATTTCTAACTCTTTAACTTTTGTCAATGCAGTATTGGTTTGCTGAACATAACAACAGCATGACGCCAAACAATGAACAAGGTTTCCCTAGATTTCTAAGGTGGGTAATAAGTGACATCAGCAATACAATAGAGAAAAGATATTAATGAAGCCATGAAAAAAGGTAACTTCATAACTTTCTTTATGATAGTGATTTCTTCCTACATGTGTACAACAATATACACCTTGAAAATGGTGAGAAAATTTTGTCATGTGCACAACAATATACACTTTGTAACACATGTGTAAAAAGATGTACACTGTTAGACATATTGACACTTTGGCATGTTTTTGGATGCAACCGGATGGGTAAAAGCTTGGAGTAATGAACAACAACGGTTAAAGAGTACGAAAGAGCAGGGGAGAAAATAACATAGATGTACTGAAAGAAAAGCTGTACATAGCAGAACAGCAAAGAGATGAAGCATTGGAAGAGCTTTATGAGATGCAGCTTAAACATCAAAAGCTTGTTAGCTTCATTGAAGAAAAAGCCAAGATACTTTATTCAGCTAATCTGAAGACTGTGGAAAAAGATCGGGATGCTGTTGATTTAATTGTTGAGACCTTGCAAGAAATCATTTCATTGAACAAAAAGTTACAAAGTGAGGATGAACGTGATGATGATGTTGATATGCATGATGATGATAATAGTGATGACGATGACGATGACGATGATGGTGTCAAAGGTGGTGATATGCAGGGTGGTGCTGGCAAAGGTGGTGATATGCATGATCATGATGACCAAGGTGGCAAAGGTGGTGATATGCATGGTGGTGATGACGAGGGTGCCAATTCTGAAAAGCGAAGGTATAAAATCACTCTTACTAAATGTGGCAGTCATTTGTTTTTATGTGTGTAGATAGTTGTACACCGGTATGCTATAACTCGTACCTTTTCTCTAAACTTGCATCTTTTAGCTCCCCTTCATCAAAGACCAATAATGGAAATGAAGCAAAAGATATGGATGATGGAAGTGAATATGACAAAGGAGTTGAGTCTGAAACTGCAAACAAGCCGAGGTATGGTGATCTAAGCTCGCATTTTATTTCATTTCTTGTATCATGTACATACTTGTACACCACGATAAAATTCAATCAAAATTATATTTTTTCAGCGAGGCCTCACTCAAAAGTCAAATGAAGAAAGAGGATGGAACAAGGCTTGAAGTTGAGTCTGAAGCTGCCTAACAAACCGAGGTATAAAAATATTTTTGTTAGGCTCGCATTGTTTTCATTTTTATATGTGTACCAAGCCTGTACACCTTAGTGATTTCTTCGTATGTGTGTGTGTGTACAAAGATGTACACTTTTTGTAGAACCTAACAACAATTTCATTTTTTTATGTGTACCAAGCTGTACACCTTAGTGATTTCTTACGTGTACCAAGGCATGTACACCTTAGTAATTTCATTTTTGTTTTCATTTTTATATGTGTACCAAGCTGTACACCTTAGTGATTTCTTCTGTATATGTGTGTGTACAAAGATGTACACTTTTGTAGAACCTAACAAAAATTTCATTTTTTTTCAGCACTTCTCTTGCGCCGAGACATCCGCATATAAAGAAGACCGGGTTGCAACTCAAGCAGTGAAATTGATGAGGCTTCAATCATCGTGACTGAAGCCTAAGCTCATTTGGACCCTAAAGGCATGTTTGCCGGTTAAAGGAGATGTGCTTTTACTCACTCAAGAGAAGATCAACTGGATGATCCTTATTCAACAATTGAGGAACTTCTAGACAACTTGTCTGAAGGTGTCTTCATAAAGCTTGAAAAAGGTTGTTACAGAATGGCAGCGTCTGACGTGAAGGAAAAGATGGAAACCGTGATCAATGAATGTCCAAGCTTTCAATTGTTGATCCAAGAAGATCCTAAAGAAGATTTGTCGCAGAGATCATTATCTAAAGAAGACATAAGAGAAATGATTGTTGCTGAAGCAGTGCAATTCATCCAACAACATGGAGATGAATTTTTTAGCAGTCAAGAAAAGCAGAAGACACCACCAAAAGACAAGAGGCTGGGAGGATGAAGGAAGCGAAATGTTGAAGACAAGAGCTGGCGGCGGGGGTGTCAAGACACCACCAAAGAGAGTTGCAAAGAAAAACTTGATCTTTGATTTCCTTTAGAGGCAAAAAAAACGGACAAGTTAGGCCAAAATGGATGACAAAGGAGTTGAAAAGGGAAAGAGGATCCAAATTGAGGACGAAGAACAAACACTCTATCCTGCTCTGAAAAAGAGAAAGGACAATGAGTATCATCCTTATCGCCTTTGCCCGAGATATCCGTCAATCACCACTTTACCATGCCATGGACACGGGACCGGACAAGAGAAGGGTCGAATTCTTCGATTATGCAAGCCTGACGTAAGTTCACAAAACAATACCTCGTACTATATGAATGATTGAATCTTATTGAAAAAAGCTTATGTGCACCACTATGTACACCATGTTAACATTTCCTTTATGATTATGCGGCTCGTAGCTTGGGAACTAACAAGGCTCCAAGATCCAACGATCAAGGAATATGTTATGATTGTGGGGAAAGTACTTTGTGAACCGATGTTCAACAAGTATTTGGATCAAGCGATACTCCGATTTTACATCCATCGACGTTGCAATGCAATGGTCGGAGACAACATCCGTCATCCTGGTGACCCGGTACATGAGATGCGAAATTATGAGTCCTCTTGCATGTAAGTTTCTCAAAAAAACAAATAAAAAATGTCATATATAGATAATTTAATGATGTGTACATACTAGTACACATGATTGACATAGATATATACACCAGTATGCCTTTGTAGATTTATTTTTAGGAGTGGACATAGATATACACCAGTATGCCATATGATTGATTTAATGCTATATTAAGTGTTTGCATGAATGTTTGATTGATAGATTTTATATAGGTATGATTTAGGTGTACCTTATTTTCCAACAAATTATTGATTGCAGTACTATGTGAAGAACAACAACATCAGTGAGACACAAAGGCTTGTGGTAGATTTCATACGGGACATGAATGACGATTTGGAAGTTCTTCTAATCCCCTCAATCACTCTACAATACAAAATGCGGTGGGGCTTCACTGGTCGCTTTTGAAGTTTGATTTCATAGATGAGGAGTGGAAGTGGTACAACTCGCTTCACTCAAATGAGCACTACAAAAATGATGCACAACAAGCCGGCAAATGTGGTGCGGTTGGAACTCAACAAAAAGAGAGTGCTAAAGGGTGATGCGCCTATAGAACCGCATGAGATAAACATCATGCGGTGTCCTTCTCAAGGTACCAATCCAGTTTCTGCTTGTATACTTGCTACTTTATAAAGCGAGGTATGAAGAAGAAAAAGAGTATGGAAGAGATCGTGAGAGAGCGAAAAAATCATCGGGATATGAGAGCGACATTGGTGGCAAAGATCTTGAAAAAGTCGGATACTATGAACGGGTGTGGGATGTAGCAGGCGATGAAGCGCACAAGCGATGGCGCGCTGAGTATGGAAAAGAATCCATTGAGGAGGAAGAAGAGTTTATTTTCCTAATTCATTATACAAGATCAATTTGTGAATTGCTTGCTTCTAAACATTTTCTATCTTTGCACACAACAGAATCAAATTTCAGTTTTTATAACTTTGTTTATGACTTATCAAGACCTTGAATTAATATTTTTATTAGTTGGAAATTTGTTGGTTTGAAATCTTATTAGTTTTCAGTATTGATGTTATTGATGTTACAAATTTATGACTTGTCACTACCATTTGAAATGTATATTTCAGGTTTTGAAATCTGAAGGTGATGAGTGCCAAATAGTGCATATTTATACATCTTTTTATTGGCATTTTACTCATCTTTTGCGCTTATAAATCAGATATTATCCCATATTCTGTATTTTCCTTGTTTTCAAGAATAAATATTTGTATTAATTAATTTTGTGTTTTTAGGTAATAAATAAAGCTTGGAGAATCGAGGAGCTAAAGAGCGAAGAATTGAAGTCAAACATCTATGGAGCGGATAGCCAAAGCCCGCGCAAATCGGTTGCAACCCAACAAGTAAGACATGGGCTAAAGCTACCCATGACCCGGATCCGGACCCCGATCATCCCGAGCCGTTAGATTCGATCTACCCTACATCCAATGGTCGCTGCCTCCACGTGCATCGAAGACCGCTGCTCCCGTGCAACACCGAGATCACGCCAAAACCGCCTACCAACGGGAGCCGTTCGGATCTTACTTATCTTCATCCTACGCTCGCGAGGCTTTTCCATCAAACCCATTTATGCCGCTCAACACCATAGCCCCTATATATACACCCTAAGCCTAACCCTAAATCATTTCTTTTCTTCACCTATCCCTCTCTCCGTCGCTCTCTGCTCCGCAACTCCCTCTCCCCGACCGTCTCCCGCCATAGCCCATCTCTTCTGTCACCACCTTCGCCATCACCACCACCCTATTCCACCAACAACCCCCACGACACAACACGACCACCTTTTCCGCCACACCCTAGTTTGCTTATCTCTAAAATAGCTTCTCAAAACCCTAGAAGCTATGTTAAAGATAAACAAGTCTAGGGTTTCTCTTACATCAATCAAGGAAGCCGTTGATCACGATTCTCGGAGGCGACGTGACAAGGGAGCGAAAGCTATTCGGGGTATGGGTTGATTTTATTTTTAAAATAGAATTAGGGTTTTCGGTTTTGGGCTGGATGTATAAATAGAGAGTGAGGAGATGATTTTAGACACGCCCGGATTAGCCGGAGAGTCACAATTGTGTGTTTAATTTGTTATTTTGTTCTAATTTAGTTGCTAGGGTTTGGATGAAACCCTAGCTTGTCACTTGTATTCTTCTTCATGAACTGTTCTTGATAGCTTAACTAATTTCAAGATAGGAATTAATCTCGGCACATCACACTTTGCTCTCACGGTGCATACCAAAGCCATGGATGCACTTTGTGGTTTGATCCCCACGTGATGATGATGCTACAACTTAAGTTCAATTAGATTAGTGTTATCTACAGATTAGCTGTACTTTATTTAGACAGTTAATACTTAGGATAAACATATTAGTTGTGATCAATACTATCAGTAGGAGAAACAATCTGAGACGTAAGGAAGACTTGACATCTCTTCCTTAACATCATAAGAACAAGAGTAGTTTCATGAGTGAAGACACGGTGTAGGTGGGGGTGGAATTGCGGCTCTAGTAGCATCCTTTTATCATTGTTTACCTTAGCATAGCGTCACTTCAGTTCAATTAGCCGTATCGGCAACTCAATATCTGTGTTACTTTGTCACTTATTTAGAACTCAGTAGAGCAAGCCATAGATCATACATAAGCACCCCTCGTCTCTGTGGATCGACTCGCACCTGCCCTGTGCTGCAAACCAGACACCGTGCACTTGCGGTATAAATTGTAGGCTAAAATAACCCCATTCTCAGGCCTACCAAGTTTTTGGCGCCGCTGCCGGGGACTTGGCGCGTGCCTTGTGATTTTTGTTCTTGCTTTACTTGATTTTCATTCTTCCATTGTATATATGTGTTTCACAATCTCTGTCTTTTTGCCCTGATTTGTGTATCTTAGCTTAAACATTTGATTCTCCCTGATTTGTGTATAGTTCAACTGTATTTTGTTAGCTTTGTTTGAACTCAGTTAAACTCAGTTAAAATTGTTATAACTCAGTGGTTCATGTCTTGATGCACCCTTAGCCTAGTACAGTCCATCTTTTTTTAAAAAAAAAAAAAAAAAATTTTTGCATTTGGTGCACACCAGTGCACCAAGCCATCTGTGTAGTTGAGCTCTGCCATAGCTTTCTGCTTTGTGCTTTCATTGTGTAAGTTTGAGAACTGAAATTTGCTTGCTGAGTGAACAGGTACCTATGCTGCTGTGGCTGCTGAGCTACTGAGCCAACCAAAGGAAGGCAAGGAAAAGCTCAAGCTTGAGCTTAGCCTGTGATTGAACTATAATTGCCCCTTGCTTTGCTTGCCTAGCTTGTGTCTGTCTTTGCCCCTGGCACATTTGCGCATGAGTTTATGAATGAGGTAGGCCTACCCACTTGCTTGATAACCTTGTTCCCTTGCTAGGCGATTAACCCCGAGCCGCATATTGCATGACAACATGATAACCTGAACTTGGCAAGTACATATTGTTGGTTTTCATAATCTTTGAACCACCCACATATTAGCTGAGAGTGACATGATCAGTGCATAATCTGTTGGCGTTTTACTGCTGTGCTCATAGGTCTGTGTGCTCATATTCTTGTGCTTAGCCTTGACATAACCTGTGCATAACCAATTTGCCCTGGTGAGCCAAGTTGTGCCACAACCCCAGCCCCTGAAGCTGTTGAGGGTGGGTCACAACTTGGAAACCCAAGTTAGCAGTAGCTTAAACCAACCACGACCCTGAAGCCGTGGGGCTTTGTTGCAACTTAGCTGATTAATCTTAGCACATAACCTTGTGCTTGAGTACATGTGAGCTGCCAATCTTTATTGTATCTTTGTGACACGAGTGCTGTGTAAGACCACCGCTAAGCATCAGCCCACAAGGCTGTGAGCTTGAGCAACAACCCACATAACCTAGCCCCGAGCCAAGATAACTTGTGCATGCTCTCCCGAGTTTGAGCTCAATTGTCCCCACTTGAACTTGCCGGCCGATTGCTAGCATTGGTTATTCTTGACTTGCCGAACCATCGAGACCTAGCCAACCGTGCACCTGAGCATATTCTTGTGCATCGGTGCATTTGTCTTCTTTGCCTTGTGTTGCTTTGCCTTGTGTGGCACGAGCATTTTTGTGTGGCCTGTGCATTCACTAAACTGGGCTCTGTACCCAAACAAAGCCCACATAACCAACCTTCAGCCACCTCACTTAGCCTTCCCATCATTGGTTGTGACCACTTCAATGAGCCCACATAAACCAAAACTTTCGGCCCACACTTTTGGGTTAAGCGAACTGGGCTGTTAACTCATTGAAGCCCAAAATTTTGGCTGTGCGACCACTTCTTGGGCTGTTTGCAAACAAAACTGAAGCCCACCCATTGGGTTCACCCTAAGCTGCAACCAAATCGAGCCCATAGACTGCTGGGCTGTCTGCACACATTGCAAGCCTACACTCCTGGGCTAACATAAGCCACACCAGCTGGGCTAACATAAGCCACACCAGCTGCAACCAAATGAAACCCAGCTCACCTGGGCTAACCCAACTAGGCTTAGCATTATAACCTGGGCTGTACATTTTGAAGCCCACATAAGCCTGTCTACTAGGCTTTGCACAACCACATAAGCCACACTTCTTTGGCCTAAACAAAACCGAGCCCACAGTTCCACTAGGCTTTACACAAACTTGGGTGTCTTTGTTTTCACAAATCTTTGGGCTGCAACCACACATAATCCCAATAAACCAAAAACAATCCCAATCAACCAAAATCAAATCCCAACAAACCAAAACCCAACAAAACCAAATGAAACCCAATAAACCAAACCAATCCCACCAAAACCAAATTAGATTGTGAGTTCAATTTGAGAGCTAGACCATGTCGATTTTGGTCCCGCATCTCGGGGATGGAAACAAATCCCTTAGACAGCGTGCTTACGGGCACGCTTCACGAGATGAACCCCCACATACCATAGTGATTTTAGAGAATTTTATGCGCCTTCTCGGGGCCCCGACCTCACATACTCTAATCACTATGAGCACATGTATCATCCATCACAAAGTTGAGAATGAACACTCTCCTCATACCCAGTCATCACTTTTAGATCAATTAGAGGCTCGACTATCTCGCTTTAGATAGGCAATCTTTAGAAAGGCAATCTGTCAATCTAGTTTTTCTAGGCAATATGAAACGCATGCTTGCACCTTATGTGGTGGCTTAGACCACCTGTCGAATACTTGTTATATCTTGCATGATTTTAGACAAGGTCTAGGGAAAACCATGATAATCCAATGAACGAAGTGTCTAGAAGTGACCATTGGGACCATAATCAACCCGCACACATGCATCATTCACCACAGTGGGGAGATGAACAATTTTATACTCCCCCAACTCCTAGTTTGCAATCAAAGCAATGGATACACTCATGGAGCTAAATGCTAGGCTTGAAATGAATGCAATGCATGACCATCCATATAGCAACATATCTGAATTTCCCTTCTCTAGTGAACCTCATGCACAACCATACAATGAATATCCATATGAGGAATGCATACCCACTAGTGAAGACTCTCCTTCAATGGAACAACTCAAGATGATTCTTCAAAGGAACTCCGATTGAGTTACAAAATGATAGGATTGAAAATAGTGTTTCTAGTCTTACTCATGCAACTAACATTGAATATGAACCTAATCTAGAGGTAGATGAGTACACTAAAAATACTACAATTTTGAATGGAGAGATGGATTTTTGCTATGATGATGATGATGATGATGATGAATATGAAGAGCATGTGAATTTTGAAAATGTAATAGAATTTTTTTGGTTCAAAGACATTAAGTGTCTCTCCCGTGAACCCTATGAATGATGCTTCTTCTGATATTCATGCATGTGATATTGATGTGGAACCTGTGCCATTGTCCTGTGAAAATGAACATGATTTACCCTCTTCTGACTTTAGGAAAGTGTGTGACGGTGCAAATGATTTTAAAAATGAAAACAACTTAGATGTACCTAACCTCTCTCCTGAGTCACAAATTGAAACTCCTCCACCAAACCTAGGTGTTGTTTGTTACAAAATTGCAAAACCAACTTTTCTGAAAATGCCTAACTTAGGCCTAGAACTTTGTGCTTCCCAAGTCCTCTTGGACTATTTTGCATCAAAGTATAACACTCTTAAGGAGCCACAGTTGGAATGTGTATGTATGCCTGTTCTTAATAAAACTCATTTTGAGTTAGACCTTTTGCATGATGTACCTTTAAAATTGCAAGATTTTGTTCTCACAAACACACCCGTTCACAAGTTTAGGTTTGGGGGAAACTCATTCCCATTTGCAGTCTTACGTGCACTCTCATATTATATTTGTGTAAGGTTGTTAATGTGTGTACATATCGTCTATTGGGTTGATCCTCAACTCTTTAGATTGTTAGTTTATGGTGAATTTTTGTATATAATCCAAAGGACTTGTTAAATTTTTCTTTTCTTGATTCGGTTGAGTCTTCTTGCACATATATTATGCTAATCCGATATAATCACCACCGAGAATGTTGGATTTTGCCTTGACGAATGAAGCTCAACCTTGCTCTTGCCGACATCCCAGTAATCTCTTCCCTTTTATCTTTTCAAGCATTGTTCTCTCGGTATGTGACTTGTTTAAATTTTTTTTTTTCTATATGTAGACACATTGAGGACAATGTTTGATTTAGGTTTGGGGGTGCATTTGCATTTAGAGTTTTTAGTCTTTTAATCTTTTACTTTCATATAAAAAAAAAAAAAAAAAAAAAAAAAAATTCAAAAATTCAAAATTCAAAAATTCAAAAATTCAAAAACTTTTTGCAAATAAAAACCTCCAACTTTTAGAGATTTTAGAGTCACTAGCATGCTTCTAGCTATGTTTACATAGAGATTCCGACGAAATAACAAAAGTTAGAAGTGCCGGAAAACGCAATCGGGTTCCTTAGTTGATGAGAGCGTTAAAGTTGGATTTAACCATACCGGAAGGCGAATTAGGTGCTGTTTAGATATTCGGTAGTAGAATTGTGATCACCTATAGTGGAGACTACCCATTTTACATCAAGCGAGGTACCGACCTTCACTCTTTGTGACTTTCTAGAAAAGCTTTTAGAGTGTGTGTCACCGTACGTCAATTCCGGGTAGGAATGGTGAGCTACCCAACTTCGCACCACTTTCAAAGACTACTTTTGATCTCTTGAGTGCTAATTCCGTCAATCATGAGGGTAACGTCTAAAGATGAAAACTCCTTCTAAATACCGATTTGTAGTTAGCATCATTCTCTCTCTCAATCAAAGCAAGACCCATAGAAACACATCATCGTCAAGAACCGGAGCGAGAATCGAAATATTGAAAGAAAAATTGATATAGTCCAAGGTTTATGTGCAACAAGGAAAAGAAGATGAGAATTAATGAAGTTTGTGAAAAATTGAGTTTATCGTTTTATTGTAAAAAAAAAAAAAAAAAAAAAAAAAAAAAAAAAATATTTTATTTTATTTTCTCGTGTCTAGTTACCAAAGAAATTAAAAAATAAAAAAAAAAAAAAAAAAAAAAAAAAAAAAATTGTTGTGTTATTATTTTCGTTTCATGTACATAAGATATAAAAAAAAAAATTATTATTAAGTTTTTGTGAAGTTCGGAAGTTCGTCATCAATAGTTGAAGACTGAAGACCGAAGACCGAAGATTGAAGACGTTTCTATGGTTTCTTATGAGAGAGTGATGTTAGTTGCCGATCGGGTGAGAAGTGAGTGAGTACTCCCACCCTTGCTAATGGTTGATTTTCCTTTCTTAGAGATCATCGTAAAAGATTCTTTTTATCCACACTTCGTGGAGTCTCCGATTTTATTTCGGAAGGTTATCCTTCTTACCTACAACGTGTGCGGGATTTCTCTCTTTCCCGCTCGCACACATGAGAGACTAAAAAGCGATCTTTTTGAGTGCAATTATCATAAAACCCTAATGGTGAGGCAGAAGTTGAGACTTATGATCACAATCGAATCCGAATTCTTTCATATGGTATGGTTACTTCTCGCTCAAAGACTTAAGGATGAGAATGCGTTCTTCGATAGTTCTAACTTCATTACTAGCATGCAGAAACTCTATGTCCTCATAGCTTCTTGGAGGCTTGAGACTCTTTTACACTCTGAAGTTGGAGAAGGTTTTGTGGGTACACCTCTTGTAAACCCTCACGAGACTACAACTCGTCCACTAGGGACACCTAGGGGTTTAAAGGCTTAGTGCATACGCTAAATGCATTCGAGAGACCTGCGACGGGGTATAGTTAGGATTTCTTCATTTTCTCGTTTCACTTGAGGACAAGTAAAATTCAGTTTGGGGGTATTTGATGAGTGCCAAATAGTGCATATTTATACATCTTTTTATTGGCATTTTACTCATCTTTTGCGCTTATAAATCGAGATATTATCCCATATTCTCGTATTTTCCTTGTTTTCAAGAATAAATATTTGTATTAATTAATTTTGTGTTTTTAGGTAATAAATAAAGCTTGGAGAATCGAGGAGCTAAAGAGCGAAGAATTGAAGTCAAACATCTATGGAGCGAGATAGCCAAAGCCCGCGCGCAAATCGGTTGTAACCCAACAAGTAAGACATGGGCTAAAGCTACCCATGACCCGATCCGTAACCCGATCATCCCGAGCCGTTAGATTCGATCTACCCTACATCCAATGGTCGCTGCCTCCACGTGCATCGAAGACCGCCTGCTCCGTGCAACACCAGATCACGCCAAAACCGCCTACCAACAGGAGCCGTTCGGATCTTACTTATCTTCATCCTACGCTCGCGAGGCTTTTCCATCAAACTTCGCCGTGCCGCTCAACACCATAGCCCCTATATATACACCCTAAGCCTAACCCTAAATCATTTCTTTTCTTCACCTATCCCTCTCTCCCGTCGCTCCTCGCTCTCCGCAACTCCCTCTCCCCGACCGTCTCCTGCCATAGCCCATCTCTTCCGTCACCACCTTCGCCATCACCACCACCCTATTCCACCAACAACCCCCCCGACACAACACGACCACCTTTTCCGCCACACCCTAGTTTGCTTATCTCTAAAATAGCTTCTCAAAACCCTAGAAGCTATGTTAAAGATAAACAAGTCTAGGGTTTCTCTTACATCAATCAAGGAAGCTGTTGATCACGATTCTCGAGGCGACGTGACAAGGGAGCGAGAAGCTATTCGGGGTATGGGTTGATTTTATTTTAAAATAGAATTAGGGTTTTCAGTTTTGGGCCTGGATGTATAAATAGAGAGTGAGGGAGATGATTTTAGACACGCCTGGATTAGCCAGAGCTGTCAATTGTGTGTTTAATTTGTTATTTTGTTCTAATTTAGTTGCTAGGGTTTGGATGAAACCCTAGCTTGTCACTGTATTCTTCTTCATGAACTGTTCTTGATAGCTTAACTAATTTCAAGATAGGAATTAATCTCAGCACATCACACTTTGCTCTCACAGTGCATACCAAAGCCATGGATGCACTGTAGTTTGATCCCCCCTGTGATGATGATGCTACAACTTAAGTTCAATTAGATTAGTGTTATCTACTGATTAGTCTGTACTTTATTTAGACAGTTAATACTTAGGATAAACATATTAGTTGTGATCAATACTATCAGTAGGAGAAACAATCTGAGACGTAAGGAAGACTTGACATCTCTTCCTTAACAGTCATAAGAACAAGAGTAGTTTCATGAGTGAAGACACAGTGTAGGTGGGGGTGGAATTGCAGCTCTAGTAGCATCCTTTTATCATTGTTTACCTTAGCATAGCGTCACTTCAGTTCAATTAGCCGTATCGGCAACTCAATATCTGTGTTACTTTGTCACTTATTTAGAACTCAGTAGAGCAAGCCATAGATCATACATAAGCACCCCTCGTCTCTGTGGATCGACTCGCACCTGCCCTGTGCTGCAAACCAGACACCGTGCACTTGCGGTATAAATTGTAGGCTAAAATAACCCCATTCTCAGGCCTACCAGAAGGTGTACTTGATTGTACACAGTGCGACATAGCGAAAATCTGTTCATAAGGTGTACATAAAGGTACACATGTTCTGAAAGATTTTCATACTTTATCAAAAGTATAAAAATGAAAGACATAAGTATATTACTAAAATTTTTATATCATGCAGAACTGAAAAATTGAACATAACAAAAGTAATAAGTAATTACTAAACAAAATAGACTAGTAGCATCCATTGTACACCAAGGTGTACATAGTGGTACACATGTAAAAAGACAGGAAATAAAAACTGAAGTTCACAGGAAAGTGTATAGAATGGTACACATGTCCTGGCACTTATTATCCATGCCAAAGAAAATCGAAAAGACATTACCAAAAGTAAAGACCAAACACATAGAATCTTTTGAAAAAATGAAACATAGAAAAAGTCATCAAATCATGGGGCAGGTAGCTCTGTTGTGGTGACCAAGTGTGAAGCACTTTGTGCACATCATTTTCCTCTTTTGCTTCTCATAAGGATGCCTGATTCGTTGTGTTCTTCGCCTACCCGGTGGAGGAACAGAATAGGAACAATAACCCTATCACTAGGATCATAAGTCTGCGGCTTGTCATAATTGGGGATTGGCAAGATGATCTCCTGGTATGTCCTGTTATACCACTCGGTGGTGAAGTATGGCTCAACAAAATCATAGATATCTTCTCTAGTAGCTTGAATTGCAGCACAAGCATGTGCATAAGGAAAACCATTAACTCGCCACCTGTGACATGTACAAGTTTTTCGCAATAGATCTAGAGAATGAGTCCTGGGAGACCCGACTTCATACAATCTTTCCATGGACTGAACAACGGTCCAAGTACGACCAATGTCGATGTTTTCCTTTAGTAAAGCCTCATATTCTGGAGTGAGCCTAGTGTTGAATGTTTCCAGACCTAGTATCCTTCTCTGAGAACCTTCAAACTGACATGATAAAAACATAAACCATAAAATCAAAAACATGTGTACAACAAAAAGGAATACAGATAAAACATGTGTACAACAATTTACACATCAAGAAAATCAATGTGTACAACAATGTACACACAGTTGGATACATGTATCTACAGATCAAAGCAAACACATGTATGCAAACAATGTAGACAGTTGCATAAATAAAAAACTAAACATAAAACTCACCGTATTGCATCGAGAAGAACAAATGCAGGCAACTTTTTAAAAGGAAGAACCCAGTTGTTGAAGGACTCAGCAAGAGTTGAAGAATGAGCACCATATCTCGCATACGGGAAAAACGCATTTGCCCATTTCTCCTTTGGAATAGTCCTGATATAATTAGCAACATGCCCAGCTCAATTGCATGCATTCCCTTCAAAGCTTCTTCAAAGTTTGCTTGGTGTGTAAGAGTACGCAGCTTTGTAAAACAAATCAAGAACGGGCTTCGAATTCGCATCACCTGATCCAATGGGGAGATTGCATTTGATGTGGTAAAAGCAATAGCTGTGATGTGAATTAGGAAAATATTTTGGAATGCCCTGCAAAAGTCCTTCTCCACGATCACTAAGGAAAATAATCGGACGATCATCGACCATCGACAATAGTTTTTGAAGATTCTCCAAAACCAAAACCAATTATCTTTGTTTTCGGACCGTACAATGGCAAAAGCAAATGGGTAAAACTCATTGTTTCCGTTGATACATGTTGCAGCCATAAGAGTACCCCTGTATCTACCAGTAAGAAAAGTAGCGTCCAAGTAAATCATGGGCCTGAGATACTTATAGCTATGCTTGCAAGCACCGTAACAAACGAATATCCTCTGAAATCTATTTGTTCCATCCTCAACTTCAAACTTCACATAGATATCGGGATTAGTTTCCTCAATTGCTTTGACATACCAAGTAAAATCACTATACGACTTCTCATCATCGCCATACTGTTCTTCAAATACAGCTTCTTTACCTCTACGGGCATGGTGATACTTAATATTGGACCCATAAGTTTTCTTGAAAAGTGATATGATCTGATTGGGTTTTAAGCTAGGATCACCATGTAAATTGTCAGCGATCAAATGCTTGATTAACTTGGTTGTCACCGCAGGACTCTTCAACCTCAAACCAACACCACAACTACACAAAAATAAATAAAATTGGAATAAGTAATGTGCACCACAATTCACACCTAATAAGATCTCAAAAACAACACTATGAACATACACAAAAACCAAGCAAGAACATGTATTTTAAGAGTACAACAAGTACAGTGCACCACAATGTACACCTAAAACAAATCAACATAAAAACTAACCAGAGCAAGTAAACTAACTATTTCATAGAATGTGGACTAGTATGAAAACCACTAACATGTGAGCGTTAGAATCTTTCAGCACGAACCGAGAAGTATCACCATTCACAGGCCCAAAATGAATCCTCCAAGCACAACCATCTTCTTCGCATTTTGCAGTAAAACGAGTTCTATCATTTTTAAGAATAATAGGCTTGTGACCAGTAGCCATCTTGTATTCATCAAGAGCAATCCTAACAGCTTTAACACCACCCACGAATTCTCTACCAATCTCGTCAAATATATAATTCCATTCATCGATAATAAGAGGCTTACCCTTGTCTGCATCATGATCTAACACCCTTACCATCTTAGGACTTTCAGTTACACAAGCATACTTAGAACAAGAAGCAGAACTACTGCTGCAACTAGACTTAGAACCGTAACTCATCACTCTTTGCTACTACCATACTTAGAACGAGAAGTATGATTCGGAATTATTCCCACACGCAAATACACATCTTCATTATCAATAAGAATCATGAAACCAATTAAGCTTTGAAGTTGTATATCACCTGTCACATAAACTACTTGAGCATTGTCCATATAACTGAAACATATACTCCCAGGAGACAAAGACCTCCAAAGCTTGCATGTTAAATGCTTCAATTCTTCTACGGTAATTTTAGTATTAACACGAAAAAATGAATGCTCACCATGATTCAAAACAGCATTAATGAACTTGTCAGGCTTATTTGGAACCCCTACATATTACAAAAGAAATGATAATAAACATATGAAGCTTCAAATTCATAAAACCGAAAAAGTAAAACGGTGTACATGAAAGTACACATTTAAAAAATGCCAAAAACATCAACTAACGTTAAACCTAGATAAAAATACTCCATCAATTAAGCTCCAGAATCTTAATGGAATAAAAAATAGAAGACTAGGATATAGTATCACCGTCGATTTCTTATCATGCATCATAAAACTAAAAAAATCAACATCAAGTAACAAAAATCGAATTTATCTAGTATTTACAGTAAATCATCATCATCAAGAGAATCAAAAAGCTAGTATATAACAAAATATCAACTCAAGATTATACAAATTGATATCATCAATTCATAAACTCAGAAAAACTAAAAATCAGAAACAAAACCTGAAAATTATATGAAATACAACCAAAAGAAAACTAACCTGAAGTTGAATTCTGCTCCATTAGAAATCAAAATCCAATCTATGAGAGGATCGATCTATCTCTCACTTTGTGGTTTCTTCAAACCTGAGATTAAGAATTTTCTACTATAAAACAAACAAATCTCTCTGAAACTGTTAAAGTTACTGGACTAAGAACGTAAATTGAGTTGAAGTATGATGAAGAAACGATCAAAATCTCTCTGAAACTGTTAAATCGCCTCACAAATCATCTCTGAGATGCATCCTGTTTTCAATTCAAGTTTCAGATCAAAATCATCCTTCAAAATCATACTTTATATAGAAGGAATCGTTCGAGGTTAATTATGGTATTTCGAAAAATCGGAAACTCGGGACTCGTACTGGTTTTGGACTAAATCGTCCCAAGTTTGGACTAAACTGTTCTGGGCGGGTTTTTTTTGGATTAAACTGTACTGGGCTTCAGATGGATGGACTAAAGCGTCCTAAGCCCAGTAACTTTGGGACTAAACGTCAATTTCTACTATGCAACAACATAACCATATAGCTGCTGAGGTTGTATATAAGAAGGCACAAATGATAGATCCTGATGGGAACAAGGTGTGCAACTTGAGTCTCTGCCTAATAAAGCTAGGTCGGCTTGATGAGGCCCGGTCTATTCTCCAAGATGTGTTAGATGGGGGGATCATAAACGCAACAGCATCCTCCTTATCATCATCATTGTCGGAAGACACCAAGCCTAAGAACCGAGCAGAAGAGATGCTTCACCAACTTGATCAACTCGATCAATATTATAAATCCGAGCAGCAATTCTCTTTGTTTTCCTCTACCACCTCACCATCAGCGGCGCCAACACCATCTTTTGAAGAAATGGTAGTGGAAATGTTGGACAAACTGATGGTGAATAATAATTTCGAGTGGGTCCCATCTTTTAGATCATCAAAAAGATTACCCATCTTTGAAGAGATCTCTCAGCTACGAGATCAGTTGGCTTGTAATTAGTAGTAGTTCCTACATAGGTAGTCCTCTTGTTCTTTGGGGGTTTTGAGTTGTGTTTTTTTTTTTTTTTTTTTGGGAAATGCTTTGAACAAGGTCATTATTTTGGTGGGAAAGGGGATCCAGGTGTAAATCTGTGCATGAATAAGAAGCTAGTGATGGGATGTAAAGAAATAAAATAAAATATAATTCTTTTCTTTTCTTCTTTCATTTTTCTTTGATGATCTGCTTGAGAAGCGGAGAAAAACCAAAAAAACAGAACAGCTATAAGAAAGACTAAATCGAGAGAACAAAGAGGCAGCAAGAACTACAAGGCATCGAGTAAGAGGGATGGAGCTAGGGGTTGTGAAGATGTCCGGGGCGTCTTACCGTTTTGGGGTCCTCTAGGCGAACTTAATATATGGGCTTTTTTATAGGTTAACAAATCAAAGATAGAGTTATATTTTTAGTTGTGGGGGAGATACATCAATATGTTTAAAGCGAATTTTTGAACAGGCTATGCGGCCGAAGGCCGCCTAAAAGTTTTCAGCCTTTTTGGTTGGATTTTGAGGTTTTAAGCTCGTAACTTAGCATAAAATATGCCTAAAATGGAATATTGATTCAAAAACCAAAACATTAGTAACGGTTGTATAGTTGTTTCAAAACATTAGTAACAAATATAATTGTCACACCATTTCTAATCATTTAGAAAACTGTAACACAACAGTCTCGTAACACTTATAACTGTCACATACTACCTATAACAGCAAAAAAGAAAGAATTTTGGGGCCTAGGCGGCCGCCTAAACTGCCTAGTGCCTAAGACGGCCCTTAAGATGTCTGCTGATCTTGGACATTAAAATGAGATGAATGTTCTGCGAGACTATGAGCCCATACGCTCTGGCTTTTCCTGGTCTGATTGTGTTGGGATATATGTTTTAAAAAAAAATATATTATTTTGTACATTTATATTAACAATTCGAGCTTGGCCAAGTGGTTAAGTATTTCGGGCCTTGAGGGTGAGGTCTCAGGATCGAGTCCTTCCCCCTACTGATTGTATACAATATATATATAGCGGGACCTCCCAAGGTCTCTTGAATTTCGAAGTTATTTTTGCTGGTTTTTGAAAAGATTTTCAAAACGTGTATTGTCTATAATTACGTGATTAATTAGACTTAATTTTGGTAACGTCTTCTGACTGTTAAAATGCTTTTTATGGTAACAATTAAAACTAAAATATTCTTTCTTTAATTCACACTTTAATTATATGGCTATAAAATCAGTTTTGAGAACGGAAAGAAAACACAAGTTGTACACCATTGTTGACCAAAATACTGAGCAAGAATAGAGAGAGTAGAAGTGATCAATTTCTCACTGTGTGCGTGAGAGATCGAAAGAGAGTTTGTCTCGGTTGTTTTATCCTGGGGACGTTGTGACGGAGAAAGAACTGCTTGCACAAAACTCAAGGCAGAACCACGAAACTTCCTAAAGAGAGCGACCTGGTCGTGACTCAGCCGTCACTTTGTTTTGTGTTCTAATCTTTGTTTTGCAGGTGTGAAATTGGCAATTGTTCTGACAGATTGATTATGAATTTGACTATGAGCCCGTAAATCAGTTTTTCCAAGTAAAAATTCAAGTTGCAGTAAACTGATCTGGTTGACTATGTATTGGATCTCTTCAAGTAGTCGAAAGTCTATCTCCAAAGAGCTACATTTTTTACTCACCCGTTGAGGTGTGCACTAAACGTGGACATTTTACCTTGAACTTTTCTCAGAATGTTCTCAAATATTAGTTGTCTTCTCTTTGTTTTTTTGTGTACAGGACTGTAGTCTCATCAAGGCTAAAACTCATGTGTGACGGATCAGAAAATTTCCCTTATGATGAATTGGAATTCATCCCATCCAACAAGGTAAACTCCCAGCGCGCCACTCAAAACATAAAATTTTACATATTACACAACAGGATTATAAATAAAAAGGTGTTTAATAAAACGAAAATTGTTGGATAAATATTTTCGTTACCTATTTCTCAATAATACGACTCATGTATTATATCCACCGATTCGTTACAACTCTTTGTAACAACGGTTTTCTTATGTATTACATCTATTGTAACACACTTGGTTACCGAAAACCAAAACAAGAAAGAAAGAAGAATATAAAGAAATGATCAATCAAAAAAAAAAACATTAAACAAAACTTACTTGGGTGTATTGAGGCGAGTAATCTCTTTACATACGAAATTTAATGCCATGTACTTAATGTTGTTACAGTGATGGCATATGTCTCCAGCATTCAACAATACCATTGGTGTTCTTGGCAGCACTCGAGGACCACCACACATCGAACGCGAATAGATGTAGCACAAACTCTTCTTTAACTTTGGAGACAATATGCAAACTACAATTTTTCTAGTACTAGTTTTTGACCCAAAAAGCTTACTATGCAATGGGGAATGTGTGGGTTTATATAGATTTAAGGAGACTCTTGGAGATATCTTTTCGCGAAGAGTCACATCCTTTCATGAAGGGTCACATCTCTTGGGATAAGACATTATATGTTGAAAAGGATTAAGTGAATGGACAAACTAAATCATATTTCTATTCAAAAAATTCCAACAAAAACAAGGTCAGATTGTTTCAAAAGTGCATATTAATAAAAATGTTCTCACACCAACTAACTAAACACAAATAGATAAACACAAAATATAGACATCTTATTGTTATGCGACAAATAAGACCAAATACACGTTGCATGATTTGTACTTATTTCCATTGCATTGTTGTAGGTCTGATAACTAACATGTGATTCTTTTTTCATTTTTTTTTTTTGCAGATTACCAGTCAAGTTCAAAGGAAGGAGGATCTCCAAGTCAAAAATAATGTCAACATCTCCAAAAATTAATAAATTATATTTCTTTTTTGTGCCTGCGATAAACAGGAAGCATAAAGCATTTTTTATGCACCAGAGGATCCTGGATCCTAGCATGAAACGTCAGAGAAAATAAATTTATATGGATAAATATTGGTAATACGAAGCATAGACCAAGTTTTTGTTCAAGAAGTTAGGGAGGAGTTTTTTATTATAAGTATTAGTATTAAAATTTAGTTTAAACCTGCTAATAGGGATGATGATGTGGATGTGGTTCTTTGTTCTTTCCAATCCTATTTTAGTCTATTTCAATGACCCTATTGTGTTTATATATATATATTTTTGTGTAGTTTATAGCTTCAGGATTAATCGCATGCTATGTTGCTAGAATAAAAATAGTGATGATCTTGGGCAGAGCTCTTAGGAATTTGTGACATCGGTGATGAATTTGGCTTTGTTTCGCAACTTCTCACCAGCACAACCAAGAAGATCAAGATTTGATTGACGACTCCTATGTCTCTATTGAGCTTTCCTATTTCCTGTAATTTGGGTAAATCTTAACTCAACATAATAACTTTAGGAGTTGGAGACATTTAGTTGGTAAAGAAGAAGTTATTGTTGAATTAAGATAAGCCCAAACTCCAGGACGAAGTAAAACAAACTATTTTCTTGATATATATCATTTAGATGTGAGGTCATTTCTAGGTACGTATGTTAATTACACTCGAGGCTTTAAGGTAGTTTTAGTATCTTCAGATGATGTTGGTGTTAGCGGGCATAGGCTAAGATACTAAATGGCAGATTAATACATATTTCTTTGAGGTAGTTTCGATTTTGTTACTTCGGTAAAAACCCCTTATCCTCAAAATACATTAATCCTTTTTTAAACTTCAAATTATGGATTCCTTTTGCTATCCTAATTTTTTTTTTTTTTGTGAACTCAATGATTCAGGGACTTGGTGGTAGTGGTCGTTGTGGATATGAAGGGAACAGTGGCTATTCATCATCACATGAAAGAAAAAAAAATCGAAATCAGTTTACCAAAGAAATTTGATTTAGATGGATCAACATATTTTGCGAATATTTTTTATGTTAAATCTCCTTTCGCACCATTAAAAAACAAATAAATGTTAAGGAAAATATGTTCCTCAACATGTTTAAGCATTCAAGAGCTAAAGGATACTGGGTTCCCTGGTATTTCTTTGTTTTTCCCCAATTTCAATCCAAATTTTCTATAATTTGAATTCTTTATGTTCTCTGTGTACACCTTTTGGGACTTCATCGTTTGGGATATTTGTTGAAATATGAAGTTATCCGTGTATTTGGAAGAGGGGGAACTCATACGTTGTTCCATTTTACATTTTTATTGATCTGCAAAAATAACAAGCAGGACATGAGGGAATTGAGCGTCTATTCATTGGACAGAGTGGTGTCTACTCAATCCGTGACTAATTTCAAACCATATTTAGTGTTAATATCTTTTCATATACTTAAAAGTTATAAGATTACTTTGTTTTACAGATGCATTTTTACTTTTTGTGGCTGATAAAGATTTGTCGATATCACCTTCAGAATGTAACTTTGTGGGAAGGTGAAATCATTGTTAATATTTCACGTGATTTTTATTTTTAACGAGCATGATGTTGTTAGTACCAGTAAGGCTCAAAAAGAGGTGTGGTGCTCTTGACATTTTCCTTTTAATTATATATTTTGATCATTGATTTGTCACGAATACAACATTTATTTATTTTCATAAAAAGAAGAAAGTCCTCCGCAGTACATTCATTCATTCAACCGATTTCGTTAGTCGGAAAACCTTACAGAATTTTTGAAGTTCATATTACATTTATCGAATCAATGATATCTCCCCCAATTCTTGACAAACAAATTAACCCCTTCAAACGTTTCTACCAATTCAGAGTTCATCAAAGAACAAATCATATCAGGCGGCCAAACTATCGAGTCAAGTTAAGTCTAGTTTGCATTACTGCACATAACAACAATGGGATCTTAATAAAATCCAACCAAGTTTATTAATTTATTAATCGACTATTTGGATGGTAATTTGAGGATGTGTACCGGTTGGAACAACTATACCTAAGCACCAACCCCATCATTATCTTGGGTGTTACCTAGCGTTTACGGCTACATATGGGAACTGATTCATAATTACCCAGTACAGTTGTACAAATATATCTGGAATTTGGTTTGATTTGAAATTAATAGAACTCGTGGTCTATTTGGAACAGTTTGTAAAACCGTGATCTAATCAGTTGTACATCCATACTACTGGAAATGAGGTAGCCAATAGAAAGGAAGTTCTTATGAGAAAAAACAGAAAAATGAACATCAAGAGACTATATATGCCGGCTATGAGCTATCATAGATCCCGACGAAGAGAATGAGTTAGATGATGAGATCGTATAACAGTTGATACAGATACTTTTGAAATTGGCGCTCTTGCTAAGTTTTAAAAGGAAGTGGAGAGACTGTTATAGTTCTTCGCAGTTGTCATGTAGAAGTGTAAATTAGCGCTCTTACTAAGTGTTAAAAGGAAATGGAGAGACTGTTATAGTTCTTTACGGTTGTCTTTTAAAAGTGTATACACATGTACTATGCTTTTCAAATTTTACTTTTTAATTACACGACAATATTTAATGTTTAAATTAATTTTAGAAAGCATACGACAGTTTTCAATGCGAAAAAAGTATTAGGAATTTAGGATCCCAATCAGCTCCAAGAGTTACTTTGTTTTCCTAGAAAGGTTCAATTGAGTTGGCCGCTTGATACTTAAATGCAAATATATGAATTTTGATGAAACTATGTCATTACATTTCCTTGATTACATCATTTCTCCGATTATATCATCTTTGACGGGAGCATTTCATATGCTCTGCACTATTTGGAGTTCGATCTATTTTATATTGATATCATTATACTTAGTGTTAATATCAAATATTGATACAACTCTATAATGAGTGAAAATTTTCATTTGACCAACTACAAGGAGTCAGAAGCCTGGAAAAACAGTTGAGTTGACCGCTTGATTCTTAACAAAAGTATATGATTTCTAAAGATACATATGTCGCATCATTTCATTGATTACATCTTCTTCGACGGGAAGCACTTTATATGATTTGCCTTATTTAGAGTTGGTAATCTATTTTATACTAATATCGTTTTCTTTTAGTGTGTATAATACATCAGATATTGATATAGCTATATAGCGGGTGTAATTTTGCATTCAACTACCAAAAATTAGAGCCCGAAAAGTTGAGTTGATTGCTTGATTCTTAACCCAAATATATGAATCATGAGGAAAGATATATCAAGACATTTATTTTGTTACATCTTCTTTGACAGAAAGCATTTCATATGATTTATGCTATTTATAATTGCTTTGACAGAAAGCATTTCATATGATTTGTGCTATTTATAATTTGTGCTATTTATAATTGGTAATCTACTTTATACTATCCGCCTCAAGAAAGTATTCATGTTGACAATGTCAAGAACTACTTACTAATTTAAAAAGTACTTGTAAAGTATTCAAAATACTTATAAAGTATTCATGTTGACAATGTCAAGAACTACTTACTAATTTAAAAAATACTTGTAATTTGAAAGGTTGGTGTATTTTTTCAACAATATTTTTTATGAGGATTTCTTAACCCCAACACCTTAAATAACAAATAATTTGTGAATTTGGTCCCAAATCTACTAAATAATTATTGGTGCTTTCATTATACACTGCGGTTGTTAATTGGGACCTCCGAGACTGATGCGATTTGCCCCGCCTCACCAAATAGGGTCAGCTCCAATCATACCCGGTGCTTAGAACGGGTTACATAATAGCAGCACGTAAAAATTGGAATGCAAATTGATGAAATGCTCAAAACCCAAATATAATGTAGCTCTTCTACTCCCGCAAAATAATGAATTCATGCGTACATTTATCTATACACGCAAATAGTCGTACAAAATACAAACAACCATTCCCATCCCAGAAATTATATTAAAAAAAAGAACTACCGACCATAACCAGAAAGGAACCACAGGTAAGAAGAACAAAAAAAGGACAAATAATTCACAGAACACGGATGGATGATGCACGCGCTAATTCTAGTAAAGAGTGCTATATTTTGTTTTACCTAATCAAGGGATAGAGTAGAGTAGCAACTGGAAAGAAAGTGAGACTGAATGATACGCTGTCTGTCTTCTTTGTAGGGGTACATCTAACAGTTGAATCCATGGCAAACAGAAAGAACTATGATCAAAATCAAGGCAACGAGAATCCCAAGAACTATAAGCTTTATCTTCATGTTCTGTAGCCACATCTTCCTCCTCATCTTTGTTCCCTGTTGCCTAAAATCTTGTGCCTGCCAAGAGCCAAATAATACTGTCACTCGTTAATATTAAAAGAGAATAAATAGTGCATAATTCACTGTTCATACATAAACAAGCATAAGTTTTTCTTATGATGAGTTTCAGGGACAAATACAGTTCAGGTTTACAAAAATATATACAAGTTCGGTAATTACCAAACTAATAAAGTTATTATGTCATACAGTTCCAATGACGCCAGCGATGGCACCAAGTAAACTACACTATAACAGCAGCCACACACACACTAACCTGTGATCGAAGGTTTCACCACAGTCCAGAACAAATATATGGTTCCAAATGAAGTTCAGGTTTACACAAATATATACAAGGTCGGTAATTACCAAACTAATAATGATGCCAGCAATGGCACAAAGTAAACTACACTACAACAGCAGCCACAGACACACTAACCTGTGATCGAAGGTTCTCTCTTTTTTCACCACGGTCCAGAACAAATATATGGTTCCAAATGAAGTTCAGGTTTACACAAATATATACAAGGTCGGTAATTACCAAACTAATAATTTATCATGTCATATGGTTCCAATGATGCCAGCAAGTGGCACCAAGTAAACTACACTGTAACTATGTAAAGCAGCAGCCACATACACACTAACCTGTGATCGAAGGTTCTCTGTTTTGTCAACCAGAAGCTCAATTTTTTCACCACGGTCCAGAACCTGCATGACATAAAGATTCATTTATAGATACGCAACCCACTACTTTAAGAACTGCCCAAATGGAACATCCTACTTGTGCCTTGAATCAAGTGATTTAGGCGAAATTGAAGAGAGGGACAATCAGCTTTGTATGACACAGCACTTTGCAATTCAAATGAAGATATTAATGATTGTTATTCACCTTCTCAATATTTTCCATCATCACTCCCTTTACTTCAGTAACCTGAGCCTTAACTTTGGCAAGTTTGCTGATTTCCTCTGGATGATCCACACAGTACTGCATATGCTCCTTAAGCTTTGACCTGAAAATGTGCATGGCGGTGACAGGGTTTTAGCATTAACACCCACAGCTCCTTACAACTAACATTACTGTTTCCTACTGCCAGGTAAATTGTAAGAGAATTACCCAAACTCCTTGTTAAGGCTGTGTGCAACAGCAGTTGCAGCCTTTCCTCCTGCATATCTCTTGTTGAAGTCATCCTTAACACGTTCTAGAAATGCAATAGGTACTTGTCTACCGGCAGATTCGACTGCGACCACGCAGTAGGCTGCAGAATTCATAAAGCATAAGAATCTGACAAACGAGACAAAGCTCTGACAGCAAATACAAGAGAGGAAATAGACTAACTATAACAGAAGTATCATAAAATAAGAGGTCCAAAAAAAAGAAATGCAAAAGTTCGTTCAAGAGCAGAGGGGTACCCTGGCTTCGAGATCTCAAAAAGCAGAAGTGAAGATATTAATCAATAATAGGCACAGCAGTGTTGGATGCGTTGACGAGATATTCCAACTAATTGATTAGCAGATAATGGTCTTAAAACTATGGTTTACCTGTCCTCACACACATGATATTTTAACTTACATGATTCTATGATCTATGAGTTTTATAGACACCAATGCATGCATAAAAAAATGGCAACCAAAATCCGACCATGCTAATACTGTGATAAATGAATGTGTCATAAAGAAAATCTAAGGGATTTTATATAAAATGCCCATGTGGGGAAATGCATTTAATAAAATGCCCACGTTTTTTTCATAATATATTAAATGCCCATGTATTGACCTTTTCCATCCCGTTTTTTGGAAAAAACGGTTAACGGAAAGTTAAGTGTATAGTGCCACCAAACAGCTGTTTAAAAAGACCGTCATGCCCCTGAAATTTCTGATTCAAGACTTAATTGAACTGTTTTATGGCAGTGAGTCAATGCAGATTTAATACGGAACTCATACCGATCTAAACCTTTACCCAAATCGTTGGTCATCTTCTTCCCAAATCACTACAGTGCTAATTAACAAGTCCAGAATCTTAAAAAAGAAGTCCAGCTACTTTCTGGGCGATGGATGTTGAGGCTGTATATCCATTAGGGAACCAAAACAAAAGATTATGATATACTAATTATCTACTCAAATCCACGAATACAACCACAATGTCCCGAGCTACCATATTTACCATAACCGTAGCTTACCAAACTAACGGACAAGAATGTAGAGTTCAAATGATTTATGTCTTATTAATAAATCTATACGTGCAGAAGATATCACATTTGGCCAGTTTCATTACATATCAAGGATGTTAAGAATCGAACAAAAACACAAGGAAATTAAATTGTCAATTTCATTCCCAACTGAACCTTGAGAAGATTCAACAAATTATAAGATCTAATCATAAACCCAAATTCCTAAACAACCCTAATTAAGGAAAATATCCAAATTAACATTCACAAACGGACCTAATTGATAAATTTAAGTTAAAAGAAATATGCATAAGACAATTAAACACTAACCCATCATCTCAAATTGAGGGAATTTCGACAACGACAACGAATTTAATCAATCAATATATGTTCTACCAATTGAAGTTGTTGAATTTAATCTCTATTTGTATTTGTTGGTGAAGAAAGCCTCCTGATGTTATTTAAAGAATCTGAAGGCGGCAGAGATGATATGTTGGTGACGATAATGATTTTGATGGTGATGAACTTTTGGTCTTGAATTTGCATTAGAGTGAGAAAGAGAGACAGTATGGAGAAGAACCGGAGCTACTGGTTTTTGATGTGTTAAGTGGAAAAAAGAGATGGATAGGTAAAGAGATGGACGGGGAAGTTTGGGTTTCTAGAAATCCTACGGTCACCTAGGAATGCAACCTATCTTGAGCCGTAGATTAGTTATGGGTATACTGGTAATCGCGCTCATAAAAATCTCATCTCGTCAGATGAGTAATTGACAAATTCAACGATATTTTACTATTTTGGTGGGACCAAACGGAATTGTTAACGGTATGGGCATTTAATATATTATGAAAAAAACGTGGGCATTTTATTAAATGCATTTCCCCACATGGGCATTTTATATAAAAGCCCAAAATCTAATTGCCAACAAAAACTGAACTCCAAAGTTTAGTATCAAACACATATAGAAATGCAAAATATTGGTCAGAATCAGGCACACTGGCATTACGGATCCAAGATGCTGCCATGTTAACTCAGAGAAGATAAATAGACATTTCTAGTTAATACATCAAAAGCCTTGTTGCATAGGAGAGTGCAACGCGACTACATGTAATCACAAAAATGATCCTCTTAAAACAAATTGAGAAAATGACGTTATCACTACAAAACCAAGATAAGCAGAAAACGCTCAACTAAAAACAGACTTTTTCAGCAACGGAGACCCTCATACAACCATGACACCTAACCCCGCTCCTTTTTTTTTTTTTTTTTCCGCAACAACAAAAAGATAAGACAATATAACATGTTCCTAAAAGAATACAACTAAAAATTCATATATTAATTCTCCTATTTAAGAACTTTACTCTCATACACACAAATTTGAAGATCTAAGAGATTGAAATCAGTAAGTATTACAAAACATGAACAAATCGAGGGCTTCTCTAAGATCTGAATGTACCAAGTTGACCCGTTTTCTTCTATTCTCAACATGACTTTTATCAATCCAGATAAATGAAACGAACAAAAAAGAGATGAATCGGGGACAAGGTGCAAACAAACAACAGATCAATGGTCGATAAAAAAAATAGAGAATAAGACAATCACAATTTACAGCTGTGGATCGAACAGATCAATACTAGATCAAAAAGAAGACGAACACAGATCAAATCAGAAACAAAGAAAAATCAAAAAAGAAACATAAGGAAATCTAGATCTAGAAAAAAGACAAAGAATTGAGAAACTTACTGAACCCGTCTTCAACAAGGTAATTGAAGGTGTGATTATCGCAGTTATAGGTAAACTTATTATTACTAGCAGGTAGTTTTTGAAGACATTGAGAAGCAATTGTTGTAAAATTCCCTGTGAATTCAGTATATTCGGCCAAGATAACTGTTCCTCTAGCAACAAAACTGTAGATCAATGACTGTTGTCCCATTTCTAAACACAATAAACCCTAACCCTAACCAACAAAATTAATTTCTTGTTAAAAAAATCAGAAAATTTCAGAAACAGAATTGAGAATCAGGAAAATAGTGAAGATCGATCTAACGAAATGATCGGGGATTGATCGATTTTTTCTCTTTTTCCCTCTTCTTTTTGGGGGTAATGTGGAGAGAGAGGAGAAGAGAAATGTTCGGCGAAAAACATAAAATGAGTTCGATTTATATTTAAGTTTTTATTATCAACAACCTAAAAACTCAATACCATTACCATCCCTCACTCCAAAATAAAAGTAGCACTGGTGGAGCTTACCCTCTCTCTTATTGGTTGGTGAGTGTAACCTCGCGCTCTCATTCGCTAATTGAGAAACATTTGTATTCGTCGGATGAAATTTTGTTAGATCTGGTGCGTTGATCTGACAATGTGTGGTGTAGATTGGGTGGATTGCTGGGACACACGCGACGGACGACCCTCATTATTTAGAAAAATTGATATATTAATTCCGTGCATTTATTGTGAAAATACAGAAAATAAAGAAAACTACTATATTAATTTCGGACATTTATGATTAAAATAAAAAAAAATTAATTCAACGTATTTATGGAATAAAATAAAATAATTTATATTTTTTGAATCTTTTATAATTTCATGTATTTATTATAAAAAATTCAAATAAAGAAAACTACTATATTAATTTCGGACATTTATGATTAAAAAATAATATCAATTCAAAATATTTATGGAATAAAGTAATATAATTTATATTTTTTGAATCTCTTATAATTTCACTAGTATGTAACCCGTGCTACGCACCGGGGCTGATAGATCAGCTAATTTAGAGTGGCGGGGCTTCGCCCCGCGTCCGTGGTCAAATGCTTTAGATATTTTTTTTAAACAATCTTTGATTAGTTTGATCTTTTAAAGGGATATGGAACTATGATACCCTTTCTTTGATTAGTTTGATCTTTTAAAGGGATATGAAACTCTAATTTCCTTTAGGTATCTAATGATTTGATGATTTAAATTTGGTATTATAAACCTAAATTCATGGATCAATTTTATAGGCAGATATTAAAATAATTAAAAAGAAATTGACTCCATAAAGTTTGGATTTAAAATAATTAAATTTGCCTATGGACGTTTGTAATTAAACATAATTACACCTTTTTTTCGTCCAACCTTTTTTTTATTAACAAATTGTCCTATCCAACGATTTTATCTGTAGAAGTTTTGGAAAATATATATATCACGTGTAAATTTGTGAAATGCAATTTTTAAAGCAAAACAAAAAGAAATGTGAAATGCTAGAAGTGTGCATGACCTTTATTTATGTCTAGATTTAGAAGTCGATTACTGTAACAGTATTATGTTAAGTCCAATTTTACTTATGACCTTGCCAGCATTACATGTTCGTTGGGGGTGTTTGAACTGCTTCTTAAGCGTAGTTTCATAATACAGCTTAATAGGTCTTATACACTGGTCACCAAGAAAGAACGCCATGATTGCACTGTTAATTATAAGATTCGCATCCATTTAGTTTAAAATTGTTACGGTTTAAAAAATAAATAAATAAATACTTCCGGAGAATAATAATATGTTTCAAAAGAGGTGTGCCTAAAAACAAATGCTCATGCTATCTATAATATATATTAATAAGTAAACACTTCATTGCATTCTTCATCTATCTCAAACAATGGTGGCATGTCATGATCCTTCTCCATAATCTCGTCCATATCATCATCATGTTCATCCAGTTCGATCAACTTTAATATGTCATCGTCGTTTTCTATTGTGTCATACTTTTATTTTTTTACCAGGTCGTTTTTAGTAGATGTCTGGAGTTGTTCTCTGTCAGAATTTGTACTCACCCTTTCATTTTCTTTAATAGATATGCTTTCTCCAAAGCATTATCACAATGAAATATGTCACGTGCTTTCATTCTTATCTTGAATGAGTGAGGTGTATGAAGTTTCTTTATTTGTTTTCTGAAATATACGGAGGTGTTGATGGGTGAAAACTACTCTGCGTTTGATTTTAATGAGCATTGATTTCCCCATTGCGGTTAATATTTCTTCTTTGTTGTTTGAAATAGGCGGAGAACCTATTTATACAAGTCATTGAGCCTCATTCACGTTTCTTGGGAAGTGAGGTAATGGAATGATGGAGTGGTGGAGTTGTGTGTCGGTAGCATACGACCGGTCTTGCCCACTTCTCCGGTTCTTGTGATTTTTAAACCGCTGACCAATACCCCGTATCCCCACATGATTGATGTCTGGAATGTGGATCGTGGATCCACGGAAGATAGCATTTCTTAAAAATAAAATTATTTTTTAACCAAGCATGGGAAGGATTACATTGGTGTACACGTCCATGTCTCACCGTTTTTTTTCTTATCCCTTGAATTGAAATTGTGCTTATCTTAAATATTGTGGTTACTTTATATCATTGAAGACAATTTAAAATACACATTTAACGTGAAATACTTTTATTCTTATCTTGAATGATGCTCAGATCCATCTAGTATAATGCATTTAGCTACATTTGGTCGTTAAATTTGGAACAAATACAAGGGATTATGATGTGTTTAGGAATTTCCTATTCACGAGAATGGGATTCTATGTGATATTTGTTTTCCTGAAATATACGGAGGTTAAGGACTATAAGAGTTTTTTAATAAGCCATCAGTGTGCTTTCTTCATCTACGTTGAATTTATATATTAGTTGTTCTCTGGATTCATGTTATAATTGGTCTCAGACATATTACGTATGCATCAGATAGGTTTTAGCATTTTCTATCAGTGTGCTTTTTTCATCCATGCGAGTACCTAGAGCTTTACGCTTCAATGATAGAAGTGCTACTGTAGTAAGCTTTGGAAGTCATACAAACTCAATTGTCGTAACAACATGTTTGAATACCAGAAGTCAGTTCCAGAAGTCAGAAGCAATAACATTTTATTTCGCTTAATAGAATTTTTTTTTTGTTTTTACAAGTCATTTTGAAAAAAAAATATGCAAGCTGATTTCTAAAAATCGAAAAGTTAGTTCTCAGTGTAATCCAAACGCCGAACTATTTTGGATACAAAAGCAGAATCCTTCAGAACAGAAATCATAAGCAGAATATTTTTTGCTTCACAAAAAGTTACGGTCTTTTTTACTTCTAAAAGTTGATCTGAATTATATTCCCTAACTGACTTCTTCCAAGAAGTCAAAAAGTTACTTTTAAGTTTAAAGTTCTCTACTTTCGATCGATGTCGAGCGTGATATTGCGAGGTCCCTTGTTCAAAGATCTCCATTCTTTTGTTCCTTTTTTCTTCTACACATACTTGTAATATAAACTTGATGTGCGTGCGATTCAAAATTTTAGTTGGAATGTTGGGCTTGAGGATTTGCACATCCTGCTGTTTTCTTAACTGTTGGAATTATTAGACCAACCTTCTTCCTGGCTACCAATTTTCATTCTTGTTTGAAATTGAATTTTCAGTAATTTATTCGCTTATGGACTAACTTTGGTTGATGAGAAAAACTTAAGCTACGTCAAGTCCCATATTTAATTGAATTATCAGTAATCTATTCGATTATAGAATTTCTTATTCATTCATATGCACACGTTTACCAGACAATTAACACAGAGATTAGCAAACACCTAACTCTCAATTGGAATCAAAATGAGGACCCACAAAGAGATTAAGACGGGTTTGTACCCTTAACAGACTTCAGAATACTTGAAAGCCAACAGTTACTAAACTTTCGACTTTTTTGGCATATAATTTGCCCAAGACTTGATAGTAAGGGAATATCATTCTAATTTCTAGGTGTTGATTTCCGTTCGGATAATTTATTTGTAAATCAGAATACACTATGTACGTCCTCTTTACCCCTCTGCAGAAAGTACTATCTGGTAAAATTACAAAGTTGTCCTTAGTCTCTTGCAAAACTGAATACCATGAAACTGAAGTAGAAAAATAGTCTGCAACTCCAAACTAAATTCAAGAAGGGTTGGATTAAAGAATACTCATAGGACAACTGAATTTGCTAAATGAAACTGCAAAAATCTTAATTGTTTTCGAAGGGGCATTGTTACTGTTTTGTCCACCAATTTCCCGATAGATCTTTTTTCTTATAAGAACATTAGAACATGGCCATATGATCGGGTCCAGCAGTTTCTGATGGGTATATATAAGGATATGACCAAACTTTAACGGCGCTAACATATCATCTACTCTCCATACGATGTTCCGGTAACAGCTTCTGGATATAAAATGTGAACTCGTTAGGGAAATGCTCTCCACTGTATGGTAACGGAGCAGTTTGAAAAATCAGAAGCCTTCCATTCAATACATGTTTTACAGAAAGGGTCCAATAAAATAAAATACAACATAAAAGCTTTCATCAAGTCAATATTATGGTCCGTTTAGCATATATCACATTGTCCAAAGGATAATATTTAACTACATAATTAGTAACGGAAGCTATAAAATGATCATTACCGACTGCATATTTCATATTAGTATTCTAGGCATGTTCCTGATCATAGCATTTAACTAAATATCTGAAAATATTTATACTCATAACCAACTCATCATCATATATGATCAGAACCATAACTATCTTTAATTTTACTGAACACATAAAAGTTAATCATATGATCAGAACCATCACTATCAAGTACCACGGATTATCATACAAATTGTACGTACTCTTTCTACAAATCTCGATAGGTGGCGATGTGTAAATACTCGTGAAAATCCTAACTGAATTGCGTTAGTATGTATTTGTCTTATCATAAAGGCCTCAAGGGCAACAATCTTAAACAAAAACACACTAACTAAATGGCATGCAAAGACACACTAACTGTGCATGAAGTTTTTCGAGCATCTGAATTTAGAAAACACATGAGCGCTTTGCTTTGCATTACTTATTACATAACTTATATCCATGTCATGCTTTTCGTACCGACCACATGATTTCTAATTGTGCAAGCATTTGCGTCTTTTGTGCAGTCTATGAAATTGATACCTACGGGAAGGAAAAGTGCCTTCTACTTTGCAATGTACAGTTGCGTAGTAAGTTATTGTTTTTGTTATGTGAATGTAGAGTAGCGCTTCTCCCGCCCTGCTAACCATGTTTCACAACTATTATTGTTAATCCATAAAAAAATGTTGTTATCCAATTGGATTCACAAATTTAAGTGTATAGTTACGTAAATGTTATCTGTTATGGTATATCACCATTGTCCGTTGTAAGCTAATGTATATAAGTGTTTATAGGAATATAGAAAAGCTGAACATGTCAACAATTTGGAAATGTAAGGGAGTAGAAGCAATTAACTTGATCCTACTCACTTAGTTCTCACATTCGGGGGATTTCTTTGACGACTTGTATTGGCATTGGTAGCATTCCAAGGATATGCCTGTCTATCTTATCTGTTCCATTTGTAATTTATTTTTCTGCTTTGAGCATAAAGATAAAAATTTGTCCAATAAACAATATAATAATGTGGAATCCAAATCTGCAAAGCCATGAAAAGAAAGTTGTCAATCCTATTTGCTAAAAATTTCAAATTGCACATGTCTCGAAATGATTTTTCATTCAGCACCATGCACATTTGAATGGTTTGATCTCATAAGAGAGAGATGAGATTATATTTCAGGTGAATAATTGTAGACATTTCAGTCCAAAATTGCGCCGATGTAAGCAATATGTTTAGCTTGTCGGAAACTATTGTTCTATAATATTGATAAACTAAATAGTATTTTAAGGACTATAAAGAAATCACATTTCAGGTGAACAATTGTTGGCAATTCAGTTCAATATTGACTCGTTGGAGCCGATGTGATCAAGTAATTTAGAGTGGCGGGGCTTCGCCCCGCTCCTGTGGTCAAATGCATTATATTATTTTTGAACGACTTTTGATTGGTTTGATCTTTTAGAGCATCTCCAAGAGAGGGTGAAAATTTTATTTTTTTATGACACATAGGATTTTAGACCTTCATTTACATAAAATGCATCTCCAACAGTGGGTCCTATTAAGTAGGAAGGATGTCAAAATAAATACAAAGGTCTTCGAGAAAGTCTTATTTAGACCTTGGGAATGACCTGCATGTCATCTTTTTAATTATATTTTAAATTTTTATCTTTAAATAAATTTTTCTAAACCAATAAGAAAAAGGGAATCAATTTAATCATTATCCAAAAATAACAAATCTTAGAAATATGACCCCCACCATTGGAGATAGTTCATGAGCAAAGGATTACTATTTTTGCCACAAACAAATCACCCCATAAATAAGGGATCTAAATAAAAATTCTACGTAGGATTTTTAATACCCACTGTTGGAGATGCTCTTAATGGGATACTGAATGATACCCTTTAGGTATCAAATGATTTGATGATTTAAATTTTGTATTATAAATCTAAATCATATATCAATTTTATAGGCAGATATTAAAATAATTAAAAAGAAATTTTGGATTTAAAATAATCAAATTTTATGTGCCTATGAATATTGGCAATTAAACATAATTACACGTTTTCTTTTTGTCCAGCTTTTCTTTTTTTTAAACAAATTATCATATGCAAACCCTTTTTTCATCCCGCCTTCAAATTTAGCAAAGCGAAATTCAATAAAAAAAAAAAAAAAATGGTCGTGGTGATACTAATTAATGGGTCAAAGCAAAAAACGGGTCAAAGCAGAAAACCATGGTTAGCGTTGCACCATTGAAACCGCTAAAAAATGTGCATTGACCTTCTTGCCTGCAAGTTGATAATATAGTTTGAAGTTTTCTGTACACAGAAACTTGAAGTTACAACATTATTTGATTGACTTAAATTCCTACCATTTCACATTGAAGAAGAAACACTAAGTTCCTGAAACCAAGAAATTTTTTTTCTTCTAAATACATCTAACAAACTCGATCATAATGGTTCTTACCTTTCTATAATTTTTTCAATGGACTATCCGTAATAGGCATTCTGTTGCTTAGCTCATCATTTTAATGGAAGAGAGACAATTGTAAATTTTTCGTATACCGAGTTAGCATGAAATAATACCAAAGAACCGCCATTCTTGTATCATTAGAAATACAATCAATACTGAGTAAAATTGTTATTTTTATCACCGTTGGCACTATTTATGGTATGGGAAAAGCAATTCAAACACGTATTTAAACAACAAAGAAAAAGACAAAAGAAATGGTAAATTTATGCTAGCTTTGATCATGGTATTCATTGTCGTAGTACATGGCTATTGTGAGAAATCTGCACTTACCATTTGATGATTATTCCATGCCGTACTACATACTGTGTGAGTTAATGCATTGATCATTCGCTGATCATTGGGATTTCATCCACTAACTGTGCAAGTGTTCGGTATGATTTTGTGATTAAAATTGGAAGAATGATGTTCTCTCCTTCACAAAAATTTTACTAACTAAATTTGGTTTTTCAAATAAGCACAACCATAGTAAAAAGAATCCTTGAAGTTTCATTTGTACGCACTTAAACACACGTCCTTTAAATCCTAGTGCGAATCTAGTTCAGAATATACACATTGCCTAAGGCTCTAGACTAAGTAGCAGGAGCCTCGCAGTATTGGAGCACCATGGGTAAGAGAAATGAAATAGCCTGGCTACCAAATTGTCTATTTTAACTGCACAATTATTTCGGTAAAGTGGATGACTACAAAATTGCAGGTGAGTTACCATTAAGCATGTACTTTGATAATTTAAATATGCTTATCAACTTTGTGATCAAGCACATTTAACGTTACAGTGGACCCACATGGTAAAACCACCATAAAATTGACTACTCCAGCTTAACTTGACCTCGAAATCCTGAATGAAGAATTCGACACACTATACTGAAAAAATCACAACTGAAAGAATTTTAAAAAAGATCCAAACTTTGGTGATCACTAATATTGGTGCATATTCAATTTAAAACTAAACATATTGCAAGTGTCCACCAGCAGATTATATGTGTCAATTGACAATTATTGAAGTTGTTATAGACAATGGTTAGGAAGGCTAACAGTGTTAAGTCAGAAACATATTTGACGAAATTTGCTTACCCTTGAAGTATCTCAAATTCATTCTAAGGAAGATCTATACCAAGGGCCTGTGTCCAGAATTTTTTTTTAATAAGTATATGTGAGATAACTTTTCGAAAATCTAAGATTTATTTCATCGCTTAATATTTCCTAGCTCGAAGGTAACATAACCAAACACATGATTACCAAAACATGTGGTTACTAATTTGAACTCACAGTAAATGCCCCAATGATGTGAATGGAAACTTCCCTCTTTCATTCCCTCAAGAGGGAATCGACCCATTTTTATCCGGTTGATTCTCAAGATTGATCCACACATTTCTTCAAAACATAACATAATGATTTATCCACTCCTTTTCAATTCCAAGGGCGTGCTGCATGAGTTGGCCTTAATAATAATAAACTCATCATGTGAAAGGGAATGGGTAAGTTACAAAATTAATGCAAACAGGCAAGAAAGAGGGAAGCGTAAAACCAAAAGAAACTTACATGAAGCTTGAGCTGCAGTTAGTATTGCAGGAGGATATATCACCGGTAACTTCTTTACAAAATCTCTAGCAGTGTGGCTCTCTAGCATTGTGGCTTATGCTTGGACATCATTTCATTCCAAAGTCAGGCTTCTTTTAAGGGTCCACAACAAATGATTCTGAACCATGCATCATTTCATTCCAAAGTCGAGCTTCTTTTAAGGGTCCATAACAAATGATCTTTGTTACTGCAAATAATAGATCAAAGAAAAGTAAACATATGCATCTGATAAAGAGAAGAAAAAAAATCAAAGAATTCCATCAATTACCTATCAGTACACAACTAACTATAAAAACCAAAAGATGAATAAAAACTAAGAAAGAGAAGAGGATAATTTCATTTTCCAAGGGCAAATGGTATAGTATTAGTTACAGAATCCAAACTTAACCCAAGTCCATCCAACATTAGATAATTAGTTTACTGCAAAAATGGATGAAGGTGAACAAAAACAACCCAAAAAAAATACCGAGATTAATTATGATTTTAACAAATGTCAGGATTAACCTTTTCACAACAACTATGCATCTCCAAATATAGATTCGGTTTGTATAAATGGATGGGGTCATTAAGAGTAGAAGTGCCAGCTTCATTCTGGGAGTGAGATTTTTATTCTTTATAAGTTCTAATGAATATGCATACGCTTATTATGCTAATAAGTTTCATTTATCGAAATTCCCCCGTATTGACCAACTAATCTACAATCCCTATGTGGCAGTGACTCTGGCAGTCAACTACACTTAAGAAACATTTCTATGTGGATCAACCTAATACCTTAACTTAGAAGATCAAAAACATCCACTAATCAATAATAAAATTTGCTTACGGAAAGGTGTTAAACCAATTCTCATAATGCACAGGCAAGGCGGAAATCTATTTTAAGGTATAAAACATAGAGCAGATAAACCAGGTTATCCTGTGACATAAATCCTCCAACAACCATACATCAGTACATAATAAATATTCCTTCCAAATTTCAACATCTTTACCCAGTTAACTATCACATCAATCCATCCCTAAACACTATAATTCATGCACGCAATACAAAGTTACATGCAAACACCGAAAAGGAATAAATAGACAACATAGAGCTGACTAAAAAAAATAAAATTATGCTGCTCACCATTCAAGTTGGCTACACCCTGTAGATGTAAGCTCAAACTCACGACATCGTATGTATCATTACTAATTGGAGCAAATAACTGCTCAAGAGCGGAAGAACTGAAGACTTTCCACGCGTTCTTCGTAAGATATTGAAGTATCAAGATTATGATCGTAAGTTGTTAAATATATGTAGTCTTGCAAGTTACGAACCTTGAATAGTTAGTTCTTTATGAAACCTTAAAAAGTATTATTAATTCTTTATGGTTTAACACTATACAGGAAACAACCGATGCCTGACATCACCCGACACCACGGAACATTGCTTTGCACACTAATCATCACAGGAAATCTGCAACCATATAGAGGGAAAAAAAGAATGGAGATATAGTTTACTGCACTATCAATTTAGGCTTTACATTTTACAGAATTTTATTACGTAGCAAAAAATCGGCATCCTTTAAACTTGAACATTTTGACCAGTTAATAAGAAAAGAACAAACATAACCCAAATAAAAAAAAATCAAGCCGCCATCAAAAAAGGAAGCGGATGTATCAATGGATTTGGCATTTGGTCGGATTTAAATGCGGTTAATATACAAAGTACATGTTACCTTTTACCGCACACTTGAAAGGATCCCATACTGAATAACATATCCAAATACTTTTACCCCAATTGAGATCATATGCAATAAACCTTTCCATTTTTAGACTGGTCTTAGACAAATCATTTTATAGCTTGAACTTCAAAATTCCGAAGTTAAGGAATGAAAAAATGCAAGGGATTGGTAGATGCCAGCCATGTCCTTTGAAAAAGGCTCAGCCATGTGTTGTACAACAGCTACCACTCTGTAATGGCTGATTATTATTATAGAAAAAAAGTTGTTATTTCAAACTGGTTATGGGTACCAAAATGCAAATAACTATTAATGGCTGATTATTACAACAACAAAAAAAGTTGTTATTTCAAACTGGTTATGAGTACCAAAATGCAAATAACTATTGAACACTGAAAATTTATTACTTATTCTTATTTTAAGCCAAAGGTTTTACAGTATCATAATGTGATTGCCAAGCATATCCGAAGGTGGCACCGAAGAATTGGATTACAAATGATGTAGTTCAAACCTAGACCTTCTACAAAATGAAATAGTTGAAACAAACCATTCGGAAGACAAAAAATAACTATATATACAACAATTTCATGGAAGACAGAAAATAACTATACATGCAACAATTTCATTCATCTTAAACTGGTTTATCTAAATAATCCAGTGAAATAATCTATATGTTTTACTTGGTTTCTGTTTTTGCATCTTGCTTATCGTATTTGAGCTCATACATGGTGGAGTGTGTCTTCAACTGAAACGGAAAAACATTGTACCTTCCTTTTTTTGTACACAGAACAACCATCAACTGAGGCAATGCGATAATTTCAAAACGTCATCATGATTGACAAATAAATAAGCACTAATGCGGGTAAAAGTAGAAGAGATAAAAGTTGTATACGTACCCTACAACAGAAAACTCCTTAATGTACTCAATGTCAATCCTCGCAAAACATTTTTGATATTGCGGAGCTTAAATCAACCGCATAAAACGTGTAACTCATACTAATCATGGAATTTGTGTTAATAAGAATCAACGCGTATGATTTTTAAGGAATTTAAAAAAAAAAATCCCATCTTTTTTCCCTGAATTACCTTAGATAATGCATGACTAAGAAATACCAAACAAATTCCATTGGAAACGAACAAAATTGATAAAATTATAGTGTTGAGGATGGCCTTTGATCTACGTGATCTACCTACTGACTTGCCTGCGCATCGTATCTAAGTTCAGAAATATAGTCTTAAACAGCACATAAAAGGAACCAACTACTCACGATTTTCTCTTTCAAAACTCCACATCTTTAGAACCAAGGCTAATTTCTCCGCATCTTTAGAACCAACAAAATGGGAAAACACTCGAGACATGTCGACATTAAGTGATGTCCTAACACTAAAATGAAAAATACAGAATGAATAATTCCAAAAAAAGACTCATCAGTATATACAAAATTAAAAAGATATATAAGAACATGATAGAAAAAAGATATATAAGAACATGAGAGACGATGGGTTTACCTGGGGTTTTACATGTTTTGTTCATAAAAATAGCGAGAAACAAATAAGAAGAATACCAAACAAAAATAATAGTAATATAAATAAAAGATAGAAGAGAGATACCGCGACTCATATAGTAAGATGAAACACCCATTACGGATTAGTCTTTCTTTACTACAAAATAAAAACAAAAATAAATCATTAACACAAACCAAAGAAAGAAAAGAGCAGTACAACTCTAGTAAGCGAATTAGGGTTCTGAGATGAGATGTAAGAGAAGCAAAGAGGCGTGGAATAAATAAAAAAATACTTTTATTTATTATATATATACAGTATCAGGAATGGTAAGTATCTGCATTAGCATAGGAGTCATTAATTCTTTCACAAAGTGAATTTAACAGGAATGGTAAGTGATAACTTTTGCCATATCTGCAAAGAAAACTTCCAGAAATATTTTAGTTGAAAAAAACTATATTTCTGTCAGTAAATTTGGCATAAAATCTTAAACTGGAAACAATCATTACTAAAATAAGAATCCACACTAATAGGGATGGTAAGTATCTACCATAGTCTAGTAGTCCTAGATATGTTTCTGGAAGTAAGTCCAACAGGATCCGCAAAGAAAATCAAGAATACTATTAATAGGTTTTGACGGAAAAAATAAGGTATGTTCATGATATACATATACTCGGGTCATTCCTAGATTTTTTTAGGAATTTATATTTATTTCCTAAAGTATATATATAAGTGAATTCGATAATTTTAATATAGAAATTATCGGATTTCTCGAAAGTTTTTTTTTTTCTGGTTTTTTTCCAATAATTTTTGTAGATTTTTTTGGTTCTCCTTTATATGGCACTTTATTTGCGGTTAATCCGAAGGCCTAGATTTTATTAAAATCATGTAAACGCGGTGTAATAATTTTGCTAAGCTATCACTTTCCATAAAAATTTCCTCATAAAAATCTCTTTTTAAGGAAATTAATAAGATATTTTCGTTTTTTTTTATTATTTTTTAACCAATAATCCAAAACACATGTCAATTATAGAATTGCCCATAACAAAGTTCCATAAAAACTTATTTGGGTTGATTTTTCTTCTGAATGGAAATTCTTAGATTTTTTTCTAAAAAAAGAATGTTTCGACAATTACCCTAAAGATCTTCTAAGATTTCTTTTCCATTAATTGCTCATGAAAGAATCTCGTAAAAACCTATTTTTTTTTTCTTTAGTATGTAAATCTCGTAAAAAAAAACTTATCTATGTTGATTTTCCTTTTACATGGAAATTCTCGTTTTTTTCCAAAAAAAAAAAAAAATCGTTGGGGCCCTTCCCAAAAGATATTTGTAGATTTTTCCGCTAATCCGAAGGTCCAGATTTCATATTCTATTAAAAATTGACGGCCACGAAATGTAAGTGGGCTAACTTTGATTTCGGCCAATCAGGAGCGAGGGTTTTGTTCACCGGCCAATGGGAGGGGAGGTTTTTGCAACTCTCGACGTGGTGTGAGAGATGTGATTGGGTGTTTAGGTTATTGATCTATTTATTATAAAAAATCCAGAAAATAATAAAAAATATTATATTAATTTCGTACATTTATGACTGAAATAAAAAAAATCAAACTCAACATATTTATGGAATAAAATAATAAGTTTTAAATTTTTAAAATCTTTTGTAAGGAAAAAATATTGGTAAGCATAAATATTCGAATTATGATATGATGAAAAAATATTTGAAATTATGTTAGAAAATAAGATCCTATATTCATTTGTTAAAGAATTACTCCCTCTGTTCTTAAATAATAGGCTGGTTTTTATAAATAAATGTTTCAAAAAAATAGGCTGGTTTCCTAATTGGGAAAGTCAAATGTTACTTTAGTTTTCTGGGACCACTTTTCTCTTAACTTCTTTTGATGACAAGTGTCGTGGGGACCATTTCACTTTACTTCTTTTGCTGACAAGTGTCACGGGGACCATTTCATTTCACTTCTTTTATTGACAAGTGTCATAAGGACCACTTTTAATGATTAGTTCTCTTAATTTCCTTAATTTTCTCTAAAAACAAAACCAGCCTATTAAAAAAGAACGGAGGGAGTATTTTTCATGTTGCAAGTATATAACTCATTTTGGAAGTTTTGGATCCTTTCTTATTTCTTCTTTTTAATTGTCTTCTGTAATCAAAATAAGCCTAAATTATAACAAAATTATATAAATTTTAAGATATCCATTGATATTATTTTCGAAACCAAATATTTTTTCATAGTTTGGTGACTCCCTATATAAGGCACTATAGCAAGAGCCTCATTGTTTACATGCTGCTTTTTACTTCCCAACTGTTTGTTTTTCTTTTGTTCCTTGAAATTAAGGTTTATGATGTCTCATCTATTTTCGTTATTTGTTTTGCAAGTATAATCAGTACTTCCAAAAGAAGTTGCCATAAAGGGAGATATCTTGAACACTGATATTAAAGGTGAAGAAATTGATCTAATAGGCTTATGTTGGTGTTTAGTATTTTGTTTGATTTTTTTGTTGATGTTTTTAGGATTTTGTTTGATTTGTTTGTTGATATTTAATTGGTGTTTAGGTTTTACGTCTGGACTGCATACCGGGTACCATGCTTAACAGTAGCTCCATATCCTTCACGTTGAGGTATAGCTTAGCAACAACTTTAAGAGCCTAATTTTAGAAAAATCTATAAAAATAAAATAAAATAATAAAACATCAGCATCATTGTTTGTTCCATTATATTTGTTTTATGGATGGTGCGATTGTATCATTTTCTAGATAAATAATTTCAGGTACGGCCTCCGCAATAAGGTGGTGATGTAATTATTACTCCTATTTTCCCTCTTCAACTATGGATACTACTCTAACCGCCTTTGGTTATGACTATTAGAAGGTAAATGTTTCACCTTGCTGCACCCGCTTACCTTACCTTGATTATTCCAAAAATTTCAGTGTGCACCTGGAGAAAGGCTACGGTAACATGGCTACATTTTACGGCTGATTTTGATACACTTGCGTCAAAATCTGATTTTACCAAAATCTTACTCTTACCCTTTTTTTTTGGTTTTTTGTTGGCGAGCAGGGGTCAATGGGAAAATTGGGTTTCAAACAACCATAAATGTTGTTACCGACTTGAATTTCTTATTCGTACACTTTTTGATAATCTATGCTACACCTTGCAACTAGTAAGATAATATAAGGTTAAAATATCAATGTTTTTTTTATTACTACTAATATCATGTGGTATAAAGTGATAGTAATTAATTAAAGGTAATATTTGATATCTGACTCTAATTACTTAACTACTGTTTTCAATTTTGAGGTTGAAAGAGCAGCTCTATAATCAGATTGGTAGAAGTATCTTCGTCATAAAAGGTGATAGCAGGATTTGGAGCACCCAAGCAATGTACATGCATTTTCGAAATATCGAGGAGTCCATCTAGCCTATGCACATGATGGTTCTGTGTTAAATAGATGTTTATGGTAATGATCATACATGCATTTTTATTGTTCGTTAAAGTAATTACCATACTTGATAGCTTAGCGTAGATAAAGACAGACCGAACTCTAATCAACTCTCCAATCTCTTTTTTAAGTTTTTGCAGAACAACACATAACAAAGTTATGTGCAAGTTCCCATCAATTTCCTGTTTTTTTTTTCTTCAAATTTTCTTTTGAAGGTTTAGAAGAAGGTGCGACTTTTTGACTGAATCAGATTAGTGTTTGTACATCTAATCTATGCTGATTTTGGAGATGGTGATATTAGATGTATAACTACTAACCCTGTATGAATTGAGAAAAACCACGGATTCTGCATGTTGTCCATTATTACTGCTTGGCCAGTTGGGTTACTTTAGCACATTCCGTTGGCTTTGTTAATATATTAATACATGATAGATGTACATCTTCCATTTGAGCTCATTTAAGAGATTTCATTTTGTTCCCATTGTCAGTGGTGGATAATTATTTAACGTTCATGGTGTTAGCACGCTTATTTGGTGCTTGACCACCTGCTTGAACTCTTCAAATTGGAGTGGTAGTTATGAGGCTTCATCTAATGCATCATAACCTTGAATATTTGTGAACAAGCTTTTCAAAGTCCGCGGTATTCCCAACCAAGACTATGGGGCTTTTTCATTTTGCAAATGCCCTTGCATGGTTTATGGTTTGTGTTATAAAAACACACCCATATGTTCTCTCTTGAACTGCGAATCATCTGAAAACAAAACCAGCAAATTCAGTTCATGGAAGTTGGCTTCCAATCTTATAAATTTGTAGGATCCATTGCCATCCGGATAATCATCATCATCCATTTTAATATGATTTGACAATTTGTTCTTATTTCATAAGTGACATGTAAAACGCTACAAATTTTCTGCTTCAAAAATAAATAAAAAATATACAGACTTTCTTGGTAAAATATGATTTAATAGTGTGTACATGTTTAGGGCACAATTATGCAGTGCTCATTTCTTAATTTGTTATTCATATCCTTTGTGACTTTGTTTAGCCCAAAAATAGTAATTACGTACAGTTGTACATTCATATTTCATTAGTCCACATTGTGCTTTGCCATTGCTTGATTACGTCACGGTAAATCATTCCGAGACTTTTCAATACATACAATAATTTTGTCGATCAAATTCTTAACATTTGTTTTTTTTTATTGTTCATTTAGCATCCCTTGACATGCTCATTTATTGATAAAAAAAAAAAAGACATGCTCATTTCTTAGAGTAAAGACTTCAAGTTGTAACAGGGACTTACTTAGTGAGTAGGTTCATAGTGCAAATTAAGGACGTTCATTGGCGGATTAATTGTATAGTTTGGACGATACAAAGGTCGTGAAAAAATGTCGTTGAAAGACCTGAATCCTTTCAAACCCCTAACTTAAAATGATTTTATTAGAATCCTATTATTGGGCTGCACAAGGTTGACTTTTTGGGGGGTTGCATAGGTCATGAAATAGTAATAGCCATAGCCGGTTATCCGGCTATTTTATATAATGACTAATTTGCCCCCGATTTGGTTACTGCTAATTATAGTGATTAACTAAATTAATTATTAGATTAAAATTTCGAAAATGAAAACTTTTTTTTCCCTTTTATTTAGGATGAGGATTTTTCTGAACTTTTAAAAAAATTCTTATAAGAATATGATGAAACATATCCTCGAAGTATTCCTAGAAACCTTATACTTCACTCTCACTACAATTTTATTGATTCAAATCATTAACATACACCAAAAATATGTTTTTTTTTTTTTGCACTTACGGCTGGGAAATGTTTTCTACCCAACCGCCACCGACACATTTCGGCTGAGAAATGAAGACGTTGTTACGACTGAGAAGTGATGAACTCCTAGCCGTAAATATGAGCTACCAGTGAAAACTCTTGGTCGTAATTGAAAACCATCCTTACCTAGCCGTTTCATTAATAAACCCGCCGGTTATGATTCATAAATACCCAACCATACCCGTTTTAGCTAATACTCTAATTATTTTTTATTGGGTAAATAAAGATTATTAACCAAAGATTTCTCCTTATTTATTTTTTACTATCGTCACAGATTTTAATGTAGTTGCAGAAACAATGGAAAATCAAGCTAAATGTGGACACAAGCCCCTCCAACCTTGGATTGAACGGGGTGGTCCCACCCATTCCTTAAAATACGACCCCTGTAAATCCAACAACAGAGCAGCTGGTAACATCACTAAAATCTAAAAGCAACTTATTACAAGTTCAGTTTATAAAGGCAGAAATAGCAATGCTTAAAACCTATACAAGAAATAGAAGAAATAACAATGTTTTGTTGACGCCCAATAATCACGGGATCTATTTCCTGTATAATCGGGATTGATGCATGCAGAAGCAATGTTCACTCTCTCAGTAATAATCTTGGGATTATACAGAGCATTTTCCTCAAAGAAAATATTACATATCAACCATAGTTTAACTACACGGAGTATATGATTTATGAAGAAAGATATATCAATGCATTTCCTTGATTATGACTTCTTCAACGGGAAGCAATTCATAAGCTTTTTACAATTTTGAGTTTGTAATCTATTTTATATTAATATCATGTTTATCTTTTAGTATATGTAATATAGTTATTGATACAATTATATAATGAGTGTGATTTTTCAAGGAGCAGTTGATCTAATTTGGCCGCGTGATTCTTAACGCAAGTATATGATTTTTGAGTAAACATATATCAATGCATTTCCTGGATTAATTTGGAAGCACTCCATACGCTTTGCACTTTTTAGAGTTGGTAATCCATTTTCTACTGATATTATTTTTTTAGTGTCTCTAATATCAGGTATTGATATAACTATAGAGTGTGATTTTTCATTTAACTACATCGAGTTGAGTTGGCTGTTTGATTCTTAATGTAAGTATAGATATGATTTCTAAAGATAGATATATCATTGCATTGATTACATCTTCTTCAACGGGAAGCACTTCCTGTGCTTTGCACTATTTAGAGTTGGCAATCTATTTATATTAATATCGTGTTTCTTTTTAGCGTCTTTAATATCATATATTGATTGATACAACTATACAGTGAGTGTGATTTTTTATTTAACCACAAGAAGTTAAAGCACTGATATAACTTTCTTCGACGGGAAGCACTTCACATGCTTTGCACATTTTTATTAATATCACTTTTTAAATGTCTCTAATTTCATATATTGATACAACTATATAGTGAGTGTTACTTTTCATTTAACTACAGTGATTTCAATTGGTTGCTTGATTATTAATGCAAGTATATGATTTATGACTACATATTCTTCGACGGGAAGCACTTCATATGCTTTGCTCTATTTAGATTTGGCCATCTATTTTATATCAATATCGTGTTTCTTTTTAGTGTCTCTAATATAACTATTGATACAACTATATAGTGAGTGTAATTTTTCATTTCACTATAGGGAGTTAGATCCTGAAATAGTAATTGAGTTGGCCGCTTGATTTTTAGTGCAAGTATATAATTTCTGAAGAAAGATATATCAATGTATTTCCTTGATTACATCTTCTTTGACGGGAAGCACTTCATATGTTCTGCATTATTTAGAGTCAACAATCCATTTTACTAATATCGTGTTTCTTCTTAGTGTTTCTAAACATCATATATTGATACAACTATATAGTGGGTGTGATTTTTTATTTGAATACAGGGAAATAGAGCCCTAGAGGAGCAGTAGAGTTGGCGGTTTGAATCTTAATACAAGTATATGGTAAACAATATTTGACCGAACTGGAAGCCATTATTGGAGTTTTGAGGTAGAATATTATTAGGACTTTGTTTCCTTACTTTTAAGTAGCAAAAATTGATTAAGCAAGAAATGTGTATTCTAAAATCTAGCAAGACTAAGTATCGTTGTAGTGCTACTGGATTAGTAGACTTCAAATCTATCCTTATCAATTATTTTTAGAGTATTGATATTGGCAATTTCATGAGCTACTTACTGATTTCAAAAGTTGGATAATTTTACAGGAATATTTTCTTTAAGAGGGTTTATTAATCTACAAAACTTTAAACACTATTTAATTGGTGAATTTGGTTCCAACTGTTAATATAGTAAATCAGAATGGGTGGTTTCACATACAGTTGTTAATTGGAACCTCTTCTGGACGGGTGCGTGGCAAAGCCCTGCCTCACCAAATAGGAGCCAATTCCCATAGTATCGATGACAAGGAAGACATGGGCTAGAGCTACCCACGACCTGCATCCAACCCGCTCATCCCGAGCCGTCGAGATCTCGCCTGGCTACATCCAACGGTCGCTACCTCCACGCGCATCGAAGATCGCTGCTCCCGCGCAACACCAGATTACTCCAAGTCTTCCTCGGCCCGTTCGGATCTTTTCCAAATTAAATCCAATGCTCGCCGAGGCCTCCTCATCGTCCGTCGCTACACCCGCCTCACACCAAAATTGCATACACCTATACCCCTCCATCGACCTAACCATTTCATCTTCACCTTCTCTTCTTCTTCCCTCTTCACCTCTCGCAAAACCCATTCCCCATTCCTCGACCAACTCTGCGCAGAACCACCACCTCTCCATCTCCCCGCCACACCCACCCACTGTGATCCGCCATCACCTCCTACTTGCTTCTATTTCACTCATAGCTTCTACCCCTAGAAGCTAAGTGAGAAATAAAAGGAATTAGGTTAGGGTTAGGGTTCACAGATGGAAGAGAAGAAGCAAACATCAATCAAAAGACGAAGTGACAAGAGAGAGAGCGGATTCAGAGTATGGGTTCGATTTATTTTTCATTTAATTTCTATTTTTAATTGAATTAGGTTTGTATTTTGAGATATGTGTGCATGTATAAATAGAAGAGGGATAAGACGATTTGAGGCATGCAGGCTAGCTGAAAGCGTCAATTAGCTTTACTTGTGTTTAATTTGTTCTTGTTATGTTCTAATTACATTTCCAGGGTGTTTGAGGAAACCCCTGATGTTTATGTGAAGCATGTTTGTGTGGGTATGATATTGTTGTGTTATAACATGAGTAAGAGTAGTAGTTAGCCATTGAACCAAAGCCTGTGATGAGTGGTACTGTAAGAAGACCACTCATACTAGGGGTGAGTAGCAAAATTAGTTAATGAACTTCTAGCCAAGACCTTCAAATGAAGGCACAAAATCATAGTTAGACTTACATTTGCCTGAGCATGAGGTCAGGTGGTGGAATCAACCACCCCTGTGCATTACAGTTTATTTCTTTGCATTAGTTCACTTTCACAACACTACAACTCAGTCGCTTCGACAAACTCATACTTGTGTTACCCCTCTAGGAATTCAGTTAGCAACCTTTGATCACATAAGCACCACAAGTCCTTGTGGGATCGACCCGTACTTGCCGCGTCTCCGATAGACGCCGTGCACTTGCGGTATTACAAGTAGGCTTAAATAATAAACACCTTTACAGGCCTACCAAGTACCTGATGTTTAGGTATCATGTTGGTTGGTGTTTAGGTATCATGTTCATTAATTAGTAGCTTCTAGATAACATTATTTACTTAATTAGTTAAATATTTTATTTTGTTTAATGTTCATGATTAAATGTTTTGAATTAATGGACGAAATTAATTTTTTCAGTTACTTTCATGAGTTATCAAGGCTAGCAGTGTTGAACATGTTATATTTGTATGTGAGGGTTTAATCTGGTTTTATGCTTTAATATCTAGAGTTTAGTTTAATTTTATTTTTGAGATTACTTAGACCTATTTATTTTAGTTTATTTAAAGAACTGATTACTGGTTTTATTTTAGATTACTTAGACCTATTTATTTTAGGGTTTTATCTGGTTTTATGCTTTAATATCTAGAGTTTAGTTTAATTTTATTTTTGAGATTACTTAGACCTATTTATCTAAGTTTATTTAAAGAATTGATTATTGTTTTCGAACAAAGATATCTTTAGAAACCATTTTTTTCTTACGGTCGCATCACACATTAGACTAAGTAAATGAGCTTACTAACTGGCACTGTAGAGTTATAAGATTTCTCCGCAATTAACTAACTCTTTTATATAACAAGAAAGATTATTCTAGACGATGAACAGTGGAAAAATAATATTTTGTAATGAATTTATCTGCTAAATCTCCTAAAATATCTATGGGTACATACATAACCTAATTTTTCAGCTAATATTTTTTTGAACCGTTGTACTCAAGTGTAAAAAGATATTTCTAGAAACTTGAATGTGGGGCTTATCTAAAGTAAAAAAAGTGTGTAAAAGAAGCACTATAAAAGATGTTAGATGGCTCTATATACCCTTGGAAGAAGAGAGTAAACAAATTGCTAAAGACCGAGATGTAACAATGAAAGGTTCAAGTCAATTATATGTTACGGTATAAGAATTTTTTATCATTTGAGATTGTGTTCGTGTCATTTAGGATTCGTTTGGTTTCTTATTCATTAAATTTATCTCGATATTAGATTCTTTGATTTTCTATTTATTTTGGTAGGGTTTGCGTTTTTGCTTTTTGCCTATTGCACAACATTACTTGCATTAGTGTAGGGTGTCTTTGGCGGCAAGAAGGGAAGTCAAGAAAGGCCTCAAACTGCAGTTATAAAACATGCTTAATTTCTCGAAAAAGATATATCACCGCATTTTATTGATTACATCTTTTTTTGACTGGAAGCACTTCATATGCTTGCGGTATTTTAAGTTGACAATTTATTTTATATTAATATCGCATTTTTTCATTCAACTACAGGAGTTGGAGCTTGAAGATCGAGTTGAATTGATTGCTTTATTCTTAATGCAAGTATATATGTGAATTCTCAAAAAAAAATCACCATTTTCTTGATTACATCTTCTTTGACGGGAAGCACATCATATGCTTTGCACTATTTGAAGTTGACAATCTATTTTATATTAATATCATATTTTATCATTTAAGAACAGGGAGTTGGATCGTCGAGGAGCACTTAAGTTAGCACTTGATTCTTAACAAGAGTATATAAATTCCGAAGAAAGATATAATAGTACATTTTATTGATTATACCATCTTCGACGGGATGCACTTCATATGATTTTCAATATCTAGGGTTGGCAATCTATTTTATATTAATATCATTTTTTTTGTCTGTAATAACAGTCATCGATACAACGATATGGCGAGTGCAATTTTTCATCTAACTACCCGGAGTTGAGCCGGAGGATGAGTTGGTCACGGATTTTTAATGCAAGTATATGATATCGTACCTAAGAAAAGTAGGGAGTATATAGCGGTGAAGTAAAAACGAGATGCGGCCCAACTAGATGCCATTGGTACTGGTGTTTTGAGGTAGAATATTGTTATGACTTTGTTTATTTACTTTAAGTTGAAAAAATTGATTAACGAAGAGATGTTATATGGACATTCTAAAATTTAGCAAGACTAAGCGTAGTTGAAGTGCTACTTTGAATGGCAGACTTCAAATGCAAATTTTCCAATTATCTAGATCGTAGATGTTTCCAATATCATGATATACTAATTGATTTCAAAGTATACTTTTTTAAGATGATTTCTTAATCTCCAACATTTTAAAAGTATATAATTAGTAATCTGGTTCCAATTGTTAGACTACTAAATAATAAATGTAATTTTCATTATACATTGTAACCGTTAATTGGTATTCCTTTTAGATGGGTGCGGGCGAAGCCCCGCCTCACCAAATGGGTGACGA
>JAJJWW010008099.1:0-24242 GCA_023531295.1 Papaver armeniacum | reverse complement strand
CATGGGTTTTTCTCACATATGGGCTTGGTGGACCACTTGGAGATGGGTTTTTAGAAGACCTAATATTGGAAGGAGTATCCTTTATGGAAATAGAGAAACATATAAAAGAGAGGACTTTTACCTAATTGAGGAGATCTTTTTCTATTGTTTTTCCTCTACTTTGTTCTAGGGTTTAGAAACATGAAACTTCTCTTCCTTCTTGTTATGAACTCCATGAATATGAGCTAGAGTTTTATTATTGGTTATGGAATAAGTTGGATTTCCAAACATGGGTTTTAATTCAATAATTTAGTTTTCTCTCATATTATCGTTTATGATTCACCATGAATATTGTTACATGATTTGAATGCTTGTTAGTCGAGTCGCGAGTCGATTGAGTTTGCTTCCATCTCTATTGCTAGATTAGGGTTATTATACGCAAAAGTGATAATTCGGATTGCAAGTAGAAAAAAATATGATTATAGTTTGTAGTGATATATTCTTATGATCATATGTGAACCATAACCTTTGTTAAATCGGATTAGTGCGCTTTCCACGTTCGATTGCTTTGATTGGCCTGATTTCATAGAACCTAATGCATCTAGGGAATTAAACTTGATTAGTGCTTTTACGTTAGGTTGTTCCTTTAGGTAGAATTCATATTCGCATCTTTTAATGTGTTTGTTGATGACATGAGGAGATTTGCGGGATATTCTTGCGATCAAGGTATTCTAGGGTCTTTGATAAAAGTTAAGATTAAAATATCAATTCTAGTTATTGTGGTGAAACCATGTTTGTGAATGAAAAAAATCCGTAACCAATACTTTCTTATCCGTGATTTGATTTGTTTGCTTATTTCTTTATTTGTTTTTATTTAGTTTATTATAATCACAAAACTACCGGTGTTATTTATAGGGAACCGAAACAATTTGACAACCTAGACCTCTCTGTGGGATCGATCCTTTCTTTCCTTTCTTTTAATTTTTCTTTTCTTGTTTTTCTTTTTTTCTTTTCGCATATTGTTATATGATTTCCCACCTTCAACTCTCTTTGGAAGATTCAATTTTACATTGAGGACAATGTAAAGTTTAAGTGTGGGGGAGCATTTATATGTTTTAGTTTGTTTTATGTAAAAAAAAAAAAAAAAAAATCAGAAAAATAGAAGAAAAAAAAAACAAGAAAAAAATTTGTGCTTTTTGAACTCCGAAATCTAGAAATTTGTGCCTTTAGGATGACACCATTAGTGGATGGAACCATTTTGAATGCAGGAGTTGAGGACCATTTAACTAAAAGGGACGAACATAGCTCATGAATCATAAATATCATGATAGTTGTTACCATATCTCGGAATATCACCATATCACATTCTATTTTTATTTTTCCATATTTATCTATTGTTCTCTAAGTGCTTTGGTGGGTATGTAAGTGAGCAACCACAAGGAGGGGAGATTAGTTGTACTCCTATCAATTTTTCCTCTAGTTTGGTAGATGAAATGCAACAATTTATGGCCAGCATGGAGTCAGTTTGTGGACAACCCAGCGTGGAACCAGTTTCATCGACCGAATGTGCTCATAGTATGTTTGGCCCAATTTATGATCGTAGTTATGATCATCCACCCATTCAAAGGGAATATAATTGGCCTAACAATACTGAAGTAAGTAATTCTACTTTTTCTTTGTCGAATGAGCTTTACAAACAATTGGAACACTATATTCAGAATTTGGATGGAACACTCCAAGAGCTTCAAAAAGGTGTTTCCACTTTAAGACAAGGCATTGAAGAATACAAGGAGGAAATAAATAGTTATGTTGAAACAGGCGAACCTTCGGGGACTTTTGTTGATATTTGTGTAGTTAACTCAACTCTTGATCGTAATAATGATCATTCACCTATTCAAAAGGATGAGTTAGAGATTAGCAACACTAAATTCAGCGACGAACAATCTTATGTTGACTATGATAGTGATGATTATTATGAAAATACATCGCTTAAACCAATTTATGGTGACAACCCCGAGGAGTGTACAATGGAGTCTTTTGGCGATCACGGTGAAGACGAAGAGGAATGTGATGACACTAGTGTAGCTTACTCAAGCATTGATCTTTATAACGATCAACAACCTATTCAAAAGGTAGAGCTTGAGGATGATGCAATGAGTGTTCTAAAGAAATTCCTTATGGATAATATTGCATCCGCAAAAGAGTATGTGCCTTACAATAAAAAGGAGGAATATGTTGAGAATGAGACCATTTTGACCAATATTGTGGAAGACCCAATTGAGCTTGCAAATGATTGTAATGATGATGTTTATGTCGATACTTTGGTTAAGGCAGAAACGGACGAAGAATGGTTGCAAGGTTTGATAGAGGACCATGATATACAAGAGGTGAATAATTCACTTGAGTTTTTCAAGGATGAAGAGGATTCCGTGATAAAAGAGATTGTGCAAGGTTTGTCTAATCCGTTGCCTATTGTTTCTTCTCCTTTACCTCTTATTGGTTTGAATGTATGTGCTTCGAGAGTATTGTTGAATGACTTTGTTTCTCGATTTCCGCCATTAGAGATACTTGATTCTCATACTATGCAGGTTTTGGAACAAGAAACCGTGGAAGTACCCAACTTCTATATTCTTTATACACTCCCAAGTGTGGAAAAGAATAAGTGTGGCAAAACAGGTTCTATGGAAGGATCCTCAGATTTTCAGATTGTTGGTATATGGACGATAACAAAAGAGTCGGGCTGACGACTTTAAACCAAGCGCTAAATGGGAGGCAACCCATAGGTTTTGTATTTTAGTCCCTTTTATTTTTTGTTTTTATAGTTTTCATATCATATTTGCATCCCCATGTTTAATTTCATTGAGTCCGGAATCTTTCTTAGAAGAGAATTAGGACGAATACCTTTTCGTCAGAAAAATTCAGACTGCGCATAGTTCAGTCCAGAGACCATAACTGTCAGACCGTTTATCGAAACACTGTGCCCTTTTGACACTTTGTAGAAAACACGTAGATGAACAACTTTTGTGAAATGGAGTTTTTTCCAAATTCCTTACCAATTTGTACAGTTTTTGCGTTTTATCTGCTGTTACGTCAGAATTCAGAATTTTCGGTTTTACACATTGAGGACAATGTGAAGTTTAAGTGTGGGGGAGTCTTTTGCATATAGAGTTTTTAGCCTTTTTGAGTCAAAATTTTCAACTTTTTTTGTATATATTTGAATAAAACTCCAACTTGTGGTTAGTTTAGAGTCACATAGTATACATGTCGCTAAGATTACATCGAGAATCTCATAAGAGTGGTAGAACTTAGAGATGACGAGAGAACATGATCGGGTTTCTTAATTGTATGAGAGTTAAAGTTGGATTTAACCATGCCAAAGTGGCAAATAAGGTGCAGACTGAATTCGGTATTAGAAACAGTGATCCCCTATAGTGGAGACTACCCATGTTACATAATGTGAGGCACCGACCTTCAATTCTTTGTACCTGTCTAAATTTGTGCTTTTAGAGTGTGTGTCACCGTACGTAAATTCCGGGCAGAATGGTGAGTTGTCCAATTTCCCACCATAGAAGCACTATTTTGATCTCTTGAGTGCTATTTTTATCAACCATGTTGGTGACATCGAATTGCTAACTTACATACCACTTGTGATCTTGTTCGCAGTTAGCACCATCCACCTTATCTCTCTCTACACCAACAGGTCCATAGAAACACCATCATCATCAACAAGAGGAGCATCACAAATTCGAAGGAAAGTTGAACACGTTCGAGGTTTACAAGCAACGATACAATGGGCGGATTTGATTTGAGTAAAGCAACAAAACAGGGAGCAGAATTTTTATAAGTTGAAGACTATTATACATGAGTGGAAATTATCAAGGATGAGAATTCGAGAAGTCTATGATATAAAGACATATAAGTTGTGAAGATTCGAGCGGTAAAGTACTTACACCATGGCATTGTACTTACATTTTATTTTTATTTTATTTGTATTTTACTTTCTCTTGTCTTAAAAGAAAAAAAAAAAAAATTGGGTTTGTATAGTTTGTTTTTATTTTTGTATTCTTTCAATAAAGCCTATGGAAAGAAGGAATATCTATAATGAAGTTTCAAGCGACAAGGAATTTGAGGGAAAGAATCGTATTGTCAAGATTCTATGAAGTTCGAGAGTTATCATCAAGAGTTGAAGACCGAAGACGAAGATGAAGACAGCGATAGAAGACCGAAGGCGTTTCTATGGATCTTTGTGAGAGTGGTGCTAGTCGCACGCCCGAGCGGATAACGAGGTAAGTAAGCATATTCCTACCTTCTTTAAATGGTTGATTTCCTTTCGAAGAGATCGTCAGAAAAATGGGTTTTCAAAAATATTAAAAGATGTGGGTTTTCAAAATACTTCGGAGGGTTTTGCCTTCCATTCAACGTGTCGCAGGATTCTCTCTTCATTCCTACACGGACACATGTGTGACCCATAAAGAGCATTTTATTATTGAGAGCAATTTCATAAAACCCTTTCTTGTGAGGCGAGTCGAGACTTTTGATCACTCCAGAACCCGAATTTATGTCGAGAAGGGATGGTTATCTCTCTCTCCACTTTTAAGAATGAGATTGTCTTCATTTATGTGTCTAACTTCTTATGACTAGTGTGCGAGAATCTCTATGTCTTCTTAGCGCGTTGGATACTATCATTACGGAGAACTAGTAAGTTGGAAAATAGGTTTTGTGGGTATATCTCTAGTAAACCCTCACGAGACTATAACTCGTCCACTAGGGACACCTAGGGGTTTAAAGGCTTGTTATTTATGCTAAAAGTGACCGTATCCTCGACGACACGGAGTTGTTGTATTTTAGTTTTGTTTGATTTGCTCGAGGACTAGCAAAGTCTAAGTGTGGGGGAATCTGATAGGTGTTGTAAAACACCTAATTTACTATCTAGTAGTTACGCTTTCTTTGCTATTTTTACGGTGAATTATGTACTTTACGCGTGTTTTTGAGTTATTAGGTACTCAGCGAGTCGCACGGACGAAAAGATGGAGAAATCACCCAATTTGAGAAAAGGGCAAGAGTGTCATTTCACAGAGCACGAGCTATGCGGAGCCCGATCCGCGAGTTAAGGGGATATTACTAGGTGGCCGTATCCATTTAAAGGTGCAAATAGCTGTCCCAATGTTAATGCTCTCATTTTGGCCGAGAGGGAAGAACTAGGGTTCATTTTCCCCTTTCTCTCTTCTCTCCTTGTTGCCACTGTTTTGATGCTACTAGGATTGAAGGTGATGAATCCGTGAGAAGAATCAGAAGAGTGGGAGAAGAAATTCAATCTGTTGATGGTAGATCGATGATAGGGTCTGTTGCTAGGGTTGAGTATTTGAGACGAGAATTCCAGAGAAGTTGAACTGATGAAGAGAGAAATCAGGGTTTTGTTAAATACAATCGATTGAAGAATTTGGTGATTGTTCTTGCTGTGATGGTTCGATTAGTGATGGAAGCTAGAATTAGGGATCTGCTGCCGTTTGAAATAAAGGGTTTTGATGGAACTGGTTAGGGTTTGATGATTCACAGATGAAGAACTCAATGAGAAGATAGAAACGGGGGTTCTGAGCTTTGAGAAGATACAGAGAGGAACAAATAATGAGTAGTCTGAGATTTTAAGGAATTGGAAGAATGGGTATCATTCTCATCTTAATTTGGTGGAGTGTTGTGGTGATTTTGTTGGTTCAGATGGTTGTGAGGTCTTTGTTGAATGCAATTGCGGGAGACGATTGTAAGCTGAACCAATGGTGTTAGAGTGGATCGGGAAGGAGTATTACATGGAATGTACGGGTTTCTTTGGGAATTGCGGGCATGGCAATAGACACAGGAGATTTATCTTTGATGAAGTATGGCGGTCAAGGTTCAAAACTTGGTGATCTCTGAGAGCTAGGTGATGACTTGATGATGAAATGGCTATGGGTTCTGGTGTGTGAACTCTGGGAATTCTATGGACTGAATAGGGAATTGTAGCTGGTGGTGCTGCTGATTTGGAACCTGCAATGGACTGAGGCTATGGTGATTGCAGGTGATGGTTTGCATGAGATGGAGTTTGTTAGCTTGAACTGAAATGGCAGCAGAATGTGGCTCTGAGATGAATGAAGGGTTTGTGGAAGAGAGTGGTTGTTGCAGCAATAAGAAATGGCAGTGAGCTGATGGGCAATGTATGAGATGAAATTGCTCAGTGGTTACAATTGGGTGTTGCAGGAATTATCTTGTTGGTGTGATTACGAGAGAAGAAGAAGTTGAATTGAGGTTACGATGATGCAAGTGGAACCCAGTAATGCATATGAACTAGGTGATGGTGATGGGCGGCTTGAGGCGGTGCTTGAGATAAGGATGCGGGAGCAATAATCGAAGAGCAGATCTTGCGAGAGAGCGATTGCGGAGTGGAATCGAAATTGATGGAGTAGGCGTGGTGCTGATACTTAGAATTGGTGGTGCGGCGGCCGGATATGGAGATGATGCCTAAATGGGTTTTGAGTCGAGGCATTAGTGCAAGTTGGCTGAGGTCATGTACAAGTTGAGGATGGTTATAGTCTTGGCAAGGAGGTATTGATCGATTTTGTAGCTGGCGAGAGATGGTGTTGGTTGGGTTGCAATTACGAGGAATATTGAGTTTGAGGTGAATGTAAGAATGGGTTGAATTTCGGATGTAATGGTTCATTTGGTGAAGTGCGGGGAATTGCAAGTGTGAGCATGAGTTATGGCTTGAGGCTTAACGGGTTGTTGAGGTCATAGTGTGGCTTGAGCTATGGAGTTTGAGTTAGTCTTTGAGGTCCAAGGCTGTTGTTGCGGGCTTGACAATGAGTTCTGAGGAAAGATTGTTGGCTCACGATTACGCGCGGTGAGATGCGGGCGAGGCTATGGAACTGGAGCTAAGGCTGATGGCGGGTGGTCTTGAGTAATTTGGTGGTTTAGGCGTAGGCATTTGCTTTGGTGTTCTTTGGATGAATGGAAATGGCAAGTGCAAGTGGGAGGGCGTGGGTCGTGACAATTGCGATCAAAGGAAACTAAAGGCAAGTGAGATTGGTGATGCAGCGAGCAAGAAGAAGTGATTGAGAGTCTAAACGGGGGATATGTTGGGACTGTTGATTGTGGTTGCTACCTGTGTTGAATGGAATAGTAGGCAACTTATATGTCATGGTGGCCTGGACTGCATTCTGCGGGAAGAAGGAGCTGAAAGTGTGATGCTGGTGGAAATGCAGAAGTGGAGATGGTTATGAAACTTAGTCCTGCAGAATGCTGTGTATGTGGAGTTTGGATTGTAGAATGGATGAGCATGTGTACTGATGCTGTTTGGTGCTGGGTGTCTATGGAGATGTGGTGCAAGATGGCTGTGAAGAAGTCTTGCAGAGTGATAGCCATCATGGCTGGGAGAGATGCAGGGAAGGCATGGCCATCTTGGCTGTGACTATTTTGGCCTGTGCAAAGTGGCCTGGCTAGGACCAGTCAGCCGACTCAACAACTGACTCGGTTCTGACTCAGTGACTTAGACCTTGACCCGGTCAACAGTTAACGACCGTTAGTCAAAGATTAAGTATAAGCTGAATCTTGACGAATATTCCATCAACAGAGGTGTATTTTCAGGTAGTCGGCGGCGACATATTCCGGCCACAATCCCAGTTTTCCGGCGACCGTTTTTGGGCAGAATTTTCTACATGGGTTTTTCTCACATATGGGCTTGGTGGACCACTTGGAGATGGGTTTTGAGAAGACCTAATATTGGAAGGAGTATCCTTTATGGAAATAGAGAAACATATAAAAGAGAGGACTTTTACCTAATTGAGGAGATCTTTTTATATTGTTTTTCCTCTACTTTGTTCTAGGGTTTAGAAACATGAAACTTCTCTTCCTTCTTGTTATGAACTCCATGAATATGAGCTAGAGTTTTATTATTGGTTATGGAATAAGTTGGATTTCCAAACATGGGTTTTAATTCAATAAATTAGTTTTCTCTCATATTATCGTTTATGATTCACCATGAATATTGTTACATGATTTGAATGCTTGTTAGTCGAGTCGCGAGTCGATTGAGTTTGCTTCCATCTCTATTGCTAGATTAGGGTTATTATACGCAAAAGTGATAATTCCGGATTGCAAGTAGAAAAAATATGATTATAGTTTGTAGTGATATATTCTTATGATCATATGTGAACCATAACCTTTGTTAAATCGGATTAGTGCGCTTTCCACGTTCGATTGCTTTGATTGGCCTGATTTCATAGAACCTAATGCATCTAGGGAATTAAACTTGATTAGTGCTTTTACACGTTAGGTTGTTCCTTTAGGTAGAATTCATATTCGCATCTTTTAATGTGTTTGTTGATGACATGAGGAGATTTGCGGGATATTCTTGCGATCAAGGTATTCTAGGGTCTTTGATAAAAGTTGAGATTAAAATATCAATTCTAGTTATTGTGGTGAAACCATGTTTGTGAATGAAAACGAAATCCGTAACCAATACTTTCTTATCCGTGATTTGATTTGTTTGCTTATTTCTTTATTTGTTTTTATTTAGTTTATTATAATCACAAAACTACCGGTGTTATTTATAGGGAACCGAAACAATTTGACAACCTAGACCTCTCTGTGGGATCGATCCTTTCTTTCCTTTCTTTTAATTTTTCTTTTCTTGTTTTTCTTTTTTCTTTTCGCATATTGTTATATGATTTCCCACCTTGAACTCTCTTTGGAAGATTCAATTTTACATTGAGGACAATGTAAAGTTTAAGTGTGGGGGAGCATTTATATGTTTTAGTTTGTTTTATGTAAAAAAAAAAAAAAAAAAAATCAGAAAAATAGAAGAAAAAAAAACAAGAAAAAAATTTGTGCTTTTTGAACTCCGAAATCTAGAAATTTGTGCCTTTAGGATGACACCATTAGTGGATGGAACCATTTTGAATGCAGGAGTTGAGGACCATTTAACTAAAAGGGACGAACATAGCTCATGAATCATAAATATCATGATAGTGATGCGTGTCGTAACCACAACAAATTAATTAATACTTTACTACCTAATTAACAAGTAATATAGAGTAGTCAAGGTCGATCCCACGAGGAGCACGAGATTCTAGTTGTAAAAATTGTCACGAAAAAGGGGGTGTAAAAAGCAAAAGAAAATAAACAAAGCAATTAAAAGATAAAGTTGAAAGCAATAAGAGAGACAAGATCAAGGAATCCTTCTTCGTTGCAAAACAATGATTAAAGTTATGTTCTTTTCTACTTGTTATTAGTCACGATTATCACCAACCGTAGGATAGCAGGTCCGCTTAGCTAGCCCCAAAATCCCTAATTTCACCGAGTAACAGTCCGCTTAGTTATCGATTCTATTCAAAAGAACCACCCCCGAGGTTCGCTTACAAGATGTAATTCCCCAGAATGCATTAAGATTTATGAATTTAGGTTTAGTACTAGTAGTTAAACTCGGTTCGCTTGGTTCACTTTCTAGTGTTGTTTCTACACACAATTGCTCCACGGAATCCCTCCGCAAGGTCTTGTGTTTCTACTTGTGTAAAGTGTCGAGAACGATTACTTATTCCCTAACTTATACTAGATTTAGATTAAACTAACAAATCAATTTAGCATGCATTCTAAACAATCTATCAATCAATCATGAATGTCATTAAGATCATTCCTATTAGTAAAAACAAACGATAATCATGTGAAAAACTTCAAGATAGAATTGAAAACAAAAACTCAAATTATATGTTAAGAACTAGGAATTCATCCTCAATCAATAATTAAATTAGCTACTCATGTTAAAGAGTTTCACACAAAGAATAAGAAAAAAAAGAATTGTTGTGTGTGTAGAGATGTGTGTATAGAGAGGTGTCTAGAAGTTGTAGAAAACTTCTCTATTTATAAGCTTCAATATTCTCCAAATCTTCTAAGGAGTAGAATCCTTTTCCTTTTGCAATTCAATTTCCAATTCCAAGCTTTTCTCAACTCTTCCACCTTCTCTTTCCAAATTTGAGTCCAATTCTCCATCCAATTCCTAGCCCAAGTCTTCACACCCATGAGAGAAGTCCATAGAAAATTCTGGAAATTTTGGCTCGCCGGAAAACTGGGATTGTGGCCGGAATCCGGCCGGAATAGTCGCCGCCGGCCACATGAAAATTTCTCTATCGAAGGAATATTCGACGGAATATTCCGTCAGTCCTCCGTTAGGGATAACGGTCAAAAGTCAAACCGTTAGTCACCGATCCAACTCGGGTCAATCGGGCCGAGTCAAAACGAGTCAATGATCCATTTCGGTCCGGACCCGGAGCCACTACAATTTTGCACTTGCCTTGCGCTTCACGCCCAAGATGGTCAGATTGTGTTCATGACTTACAGCCCAAGATGTCCCTTGTCATCGTTGCACCTTCGCATTTCATTCCCAACCATGAACAAATGCCAACTCTACACACCACCTGCCATTTATACATTCTCCCCCTGCAGTTCCCATCTCTCTGCCATATTACCTCAGGCCCTGTAACAGCACCACCAGTTCCTAATTCATCTCAGAAGCAATCCCTACAACATCTCCATTGAGCCATCTCTCGGCTTGCTTACACTCGCTCATCTGTCACGACTCACTGCCATACTCACAGCCTGCATTACTATCGGCTCCATAGCACGCAACTCAAATCCTCACCGCTCTATTGCGCAAAGATTCACACACCAACACACCACAAAAGACCTGCCATTCCACATATCACTTGAAGTGCCTCCCACCTGAAACCATCCATTGCAGTACCTGCAACTTGAGATCCTAGCCCTCTGCAATTGCCTTGGCCGATCGCCACAAGCTCCGAGCATATCGGCCTCCGTATTCATTCATCCCGTGCCATCTATGCAATTCTCGGGATCGGGCCACATCATACCAAACATTCACAACCAAGCATCATCTCTCAACCCGAGATCTTCAAGCTTCAAAGACAACATAACCTCCCTCTCTCCCGCGAATTAATCGGATACCCATTCATTCTATCACCAAACCATCTTCTACAAACCAACAACACACGCCACCACCATCTCTTCTTCTTACTCGATTCAACAAGAAGACTAATCGCCTCTCCTATGTTGAATAGCAACAATCCATTTCGATTCGAATCTCAATCTCCCGAGCTTCAACACTTCAATTGCAGAGCGCCGTTAATCACTCGAATCGGCATCTCCGACCCATCCGATTTCTTGTTCTTTCTTTACAAACCAGCTCAAATTCGTCCCTAATTTCATGTTGTTCTTCGCCTCCAATTCCTTGAATTGCCATGAACCCATTCATAAGTAGAATCGGTAGCAACAGGAGCTCCAATAGCAGCTCTTCGATCTTTGTCTTTTAATTTAGGTTACTGGTTCTCAATTTCACGTGATAATGGCATCGGCTGCTGCTATCTTTCTCGTCTCAAATACACAGCCACAAAACCTAACTTTCTATTTCAATTTTCCAAGTTCATCGATCTGTTCTCTCGATTCTCGATATACTTCAGCTCATCTCGATTCGATTTCCTCCTCTTGGTTTCATAACAGCAGCCATAGTTGCTTTTAAATTCAGGTGAAAATGAAGAATGACTCAATGAGAGAAATCGATTTTAGGGTATAGGCATTAGGGCTGGATATTCACCACCCGGTCACCCTGATAAGGGATACCCAGATGGCAGCCCCTTAACCTTGGCTGGTCTGTATTTAGTACTCCTCCAAGAGCTACCCCTTAACCTGGACTGGGCTCCAAATAGTGTTCGCCCCTAAAATGACAATTTTGCCCTTTTTGCTTAATTTGGGTGATTTCTTCTTCTTTTCCTCCGTGTGACTCCAAAGTAGCTATAAAACTCAAAACAAGCGTAAAATACATAATTTACAAGAAAAATAGCAAAGAAAGCATAAACTACTAGATAGTAAATTAGGTGTATTCTACACCTATCAAATTCCCCCACACTTAGACTTTGCTAGTCCTCGAGCAAATCAAACTAAAAACTCACAACTTCAAAGCGTTCAAGCGTCACAAGCATCCAAAAAGTTATGAGGACATAGAGTTTCTGCATGCTAGTAATAAGAAGTTAGAAATACTAAAGAACATATTCTCGTTCTTAATTGTTGAGTGAGAAATAACCACACCATAATGAGAGAACGCGTGTTTGAGAAACGATCAATAAGCATTTCGCCTCGACTTCGCCTCACCAAAAAGGATTTTATGATAATTGCACTCAAAAAGACGGCTTTTTTATGGTTCTCACATGTGTGCAGTAGGAATGAAGAGAGAATTCTATGCAACACGTTGAATGGTGGGAAGGACAACTTCCCGAAATATTTTTAAAAACCCACATCTTTTAATATTTTGAAAACCATTTTTCCGACGATCTCTACGAAAGGAAATCAACCATTTTTATCGAGGATGAGATTACTTACTTACCTTCACATCCGATCGCCAATTATGATAACACCACTCTCACGGCATCCAAGAGAAACGTCTTCCGCTCCTTATCTTGATCTTCATGGTCCTCGTCTTCGGTTTCAACTATTGATGATAAACCCTCGAATTTCATAAATCCTTGACAATTTGTAACCCTTTTTACCTTAAACATTCTTGTCGCTTGAAACTTCCTTATCTATTTTCCTTCCCCAAGGCTTATTAACAAAACAAATATTTCTCTTGTTTTTCTCTCTTTTTTTTTTTTTTTTTTTCATATTTTTTTTTTTTTTCTTGAAAACAAGAGAAATTAAATACAAAATAAACCATGGCCGTGGAAGAAGTATTTTACCACTTGATTCTTCACAACTTGTATCGTCTTTGAAATCATAAACTTTCAAAAATTCTCACCTTTTAATTTTCTTCGCTTTTATGAATAAGTCTTCATACTTGGATATAAAATTACCTCATTGTATTGTAAGTCCTCAACATATATGTAAAAATCCGCTCATTTGTATGTTGCTTTACTTGAATTTGAAATTTGCTCTTTTTCTCGTTAGTTGCTTGTAAACCTTAAACTTTTCCAACTTTCCTTGTAGATTCCGTGTCGCTCCTTGTTGATGATGAGAGTGTTTCTATGGATCCGTTGTTGTCGCGAGAGAGAATGGTGCTAATCGCAAATCGGACTACAAGAAGGAGGCTTTCATCTATAGACGCTACCCTCATGATTGACAAAATTAGCACTCAAGAGATCAAAGAGTAGTGCTTCTATTGGTGGGAGGTTGGGTAGCTCACCATTCTACCGGGTTAACTTACGGTGACACACACTCAAAAGAAAGCTCTTTAGTAGATGGAAAATTCACAATTCGGTGCCTCTCATGATATGAATACGGGTAGTCTCCACTAATGATTGATCAGCAACTCTAATAACGCACTTCTCCCCCGCACCAAATTCGCATCACCGGCATGATTAAATCCATTATTTAACACTCAAACAAACAAGAAATCCGAATGTAGTTCTCTAACATTTCCAAGTTCAATTATGTCGGTCAAAATCTCTATGTAAACATACCTAGAAGTATGCTAGTGACTCTAAAATCTTTAAAAGTTGGAATTTTTAAGTAAAACTTTTTTTTTTTTTTTTTTTTTTTAAATTTTTTAATTTTTTTTAATTTTTTTTTAAAAACATGCTTAACCACTCCCCACACTTAAACCTTACATTGTCCTCAATGTAATTGAATCCTCCTAGTAAAGTCAAGGTGGGAAATTTTAACATGATAAGGAACAAGAAAAAGAAATAACAAAAAGCAAAAAGGATAAGAAATACAAAACCTATGGGTTGCCTCCCATTAAGCGCTTGTTTTAAAGTCGACGGCCCGACTTAGCTCTTGCAAGATTCATTCCCCATATACTAACAATCTGAAAATTTGAGGATCCACCCATAATACCTGTTTTGCAAACAATAACTCCATACAAATATTAGCACAAGAAAACAATAGTGAAATTATCGCTCGATAGAAATTTCCCCCACACTTATTCTTTTCCACACTCGGAAGTGTATAAAGAACATAGAATTTGGGAATTTCCATGTGTTCCTCTTGGCAAACCTGCATAGTGTTAGAATCAAGTGTTTCCAATGGTGGATATCTAGAAACAAAATCATCCAAAAATACTTTCGAAGCACATACATTCAAACCAATAAGAGGTAAAGGAGAAGAATCAATATGCAAAGGGTTAGACAAACCTTTCACAATTTCTTGTATTATAGAATCCTCTTCATCCTTAAAAAATTCGAGTGAATTACTTACCTCATGTATATCGTGGTCCTCTATTAAACCTTGCAACCATTCTTCGTCGTTTTCTACCTTAACCAAAGTCTCGGTATCATCATAATCATTAGCAAGTTCAATTGGGTCTTCCACAAAATCAATGAATGTGGTTTCATCCTCTAGTATCATCTCTTCAACATTCTCATCATCTAATCGGGCCATTCACAAAAATGATTTTCATCGGTATAGATTGTAAGATCTTCATGTGCGGGTGTTACCGTTTATAACAATAGGTAAGTCACACCCAATCTCCTCCTTTTGAATAGGTGAAGGATCTTTATTATGATCCGGAGTTGGAATAACTTCCTCATTGTCGGAACATTCATACACTTCCGCGGACTCCCATCTTTCCTTAAGAAAGTTTTGCCAAGCAATAAAATGCATCTTCCTCAAGCTCGTCCTTTTGAATAGGTGCTGATCATTATTAAGATCAAGGCTCGATAATCTACACTAGCGTCATCAAAAGTCTCTAAAGGTTGGTTAATTTGTTCATATATTTTCTCCGAATTCCTTTGAATTTCTCGATGTGATTCTTGCATCTTTTGTTGAAGATCCTCAATCATGGCAGACATCTTATCCGCAAAACTAGAGAATTTCTCGATCATAAAAACTATCCTCCCATCCTTGTGATTGTCCACTTACATACCCGTCATAAGGTTGTTGATATGTATGAGAATATCCATAATGTTCCGTAGAATTTGATCATAGCCAAAAGATTGGTTTTGATTGTATCCTAAGGACGGTTGGAAGTTGTCATAATGTTGAGGTTGAAAACCGTATCGATTGATTGTTGTAATATGCTTGCTCTTGTCCACCATACATGGAAAACCGATACCTAAAATAAGATTCAAAACCAAGTTAGATACGGAATAGAATCCAACAAAGCAAGAATAAAGCAAAAAGAAAAATAAAAACAACTAAAATCATCCGTCACGCTCCCTAACATCGGCGCAAAATTTGATGCGTGTCGTAACCACAACAAATTAATTAATACTTTACTACCTAATTAACAAGTAATATAGGGTAGTCAAGGTCGATCCCACGAGGAGCACGAGATTCTAGTTGTAAAAATTGTCACTAAAAAGGGGGTGTAAAAAGCAAAAAGAAAATAAACAAAGCAATTAAAAGATAAAGTTGAAAGCAATAAGAGAGATAAGATCAAGGAATCCTTCTTCGTTTGCAAAACAATGATTAAAGTTATGTTCTTTTCTACTTGTTATTAGTCACAGATTATCACCAATCAGAGGATAGCAGTCCGCTTAGCTAGCCCCAAAATCCCTAATTTCCTTGAGAGTAAGTCCGCTTAGTTATCGATTCTATTCAAAAGAACCACCGAGGTTCGCTTAAAGATGTAATTCCGAATGCATTAAGATTTATGAATTTAGGTTTAGTACTAGTAGTTAAACTCGGTTCGCTTGGTTCACTTTCTAGCGTTGTTTCTACACACAATTGCCCACGGAATCCCTCCGTTAAGGTCTTGTGTTTTCTACTTGTGTAAAGTGTCGAGAACGACACTTATTCCCTAACTTATACTAGATTTAGATTAAACTAACAAATCAATTTAGCATGCATTCTAAACAATCTATCAATCAATCATGAATGTCATTAAGATCATTCCTATTAGTAAAAATAAACGTATAATCATGTGAAAAACTTCAAGATAGAATTGAAAACAAAAACTCAAATTATATGTTAAGAACTAGGAATTCATCCTCAATCAATAATTAAATTAGCTACTCATGTTAAAGAGTTTCACACAAAGAATAAGAAAAGAAAAGAATTGTTGTGTGTGTAGAGATGCGTGTAGAGAGGTGTCTAGAAGTCAGAGAAAACTTCTATTTATAAGCTTCAATATTCTCCAAATCTTCTAAGGAGTAGAATCCTTTTCCTTTTGCAATTAATTTCCAATTCCAAGCTTTTCTCAACTCTTCCACCTTCTCTTTCCAAATTTGAGTCCACTTCTCCATCCAATTCCTAGCCCAAGTCTTCACACCCACGAGAGAAGTCCGTAGAAAATTTCGGGAAATTTTGGCTCGCCTGAAATCGGGATTGTGGCTTAACCGCCGAATAAGCGCCGCCACACAAAATTTCTCCGTCAAGGAATATTCGACGGAATATTCCGCTACCCTCCGTTAGGGATAACGGTCAAAAGTCAAACCGTTAGTCACCGATCCAACTCGTCAACCGCCGAGTCAAAACGAAATCAATGATCCAAATTTCACCTCGCACTGTGCCACTACAATTTTGCACTTGCCTTATACTCATGTACCAAGATGGTCGTGATTGTGTTTCCCAATACAGCCTAAGATGTCCCCACAATCGTTGCCTTCTCGCATTTCATTCTCAAACATGAACAAATGCCAACTCTACACACCACCCGCCATTTATACATTCTCCCCCCCAGCTTCCCATCTCTCCGCCATATTACCCTCAGCCTTGTAACAAGCACCACTAGTTCCTAATTCATCTCGTAACCAACCCAAACATCTCCATTGAGCCATCTCCGGCCTTTGCTACACCGCCTCATCCGTCTCCCCCTCGACTCACCACGCATACTCACAAATGTGATTTACTATCACCCATAGCTCGCAACTCAAATCCTCACTGCTCTATCATGCGCAAAGATTCCGACACCAACACACCACAAAAGACCCAAGCCATTCCTCGGCTATCACTTGGCAGGCCTCCCACTTCGAAACCATCCATCAGAACAGAACTTCAAAAGATCCTAGCCCTCTCCCAGAATTGCCTTATCGATCGCCACAAGCTCCAAAGACACGCCTATTCATTCATCCCGTGCCATCTATGCAATTCAAGCCAGCCACATCATACCAAACCATTCACAACCAAGCATCATCTCTCAACCCGAGATCTTCAAGCTTCAAAGACAACAACCTCCCTCTTCCTCGCGAATTAATCGTATACCCATCTATTCTATCACCAAATTTCATCTTCTACAAACCAACAACACACGCCACCACCATCTCTTCTTCTTCCGGATTCAACAAAAAAGACCAATCGCCTCTCCCTATGTGTTGAATAGCAACAATCCATTTCTTGATCCGAATCTCAATCTCCCCGAGCTTCAACTCTTCAATTGCAGAGCAAACAAATCACTCGAATCAAAGATTCTCCGACCCATCTCGATTTCTTGTTCTTTTCTTTACAAACCAGCCAAATTCGTCCTAATTTCATGTTGTTCTTCGCTCCAATTCCTTGAATTTACATGAACCCATTCATAAGTAGAATCAAGATAACAGGAGCTCCAATAGCACTTTCGATCTTTGTCTTTAATTTAGTTCTGGTTTCACTTCATATGATAATGGCACCTACCGTTATCTTTCTCGCCTCAAATACACAAACACAAACCTAACTTTCTATTTCAATTTTCCAAGTTCATCGATCCTGCTCTCTCGATTCTCGATATACTTCAAATTTCATCTCGATTCGATTTCCTCCTCTTGGTTTCATAAACAAACCTACAGTTGCTTTTAAATCTGAAAGAAAATGAAGAATGACTCAATGAGAGAAATCGATTTTAGGTATAGCATTGAGCCGGATATTCACCACCCTAAGCCACCCCGATAAGGATACCTGCATGGCAGCCCTTAACCTTGGGCCGGGTCCTCATTTAGTACTCCTCCAAGAGCTACCCTTAACCTCGGACTGGCCCAAATAGTGTTCGCCTTAAAATGACAATTCGCCTTTTTGCTTAATTTGGGTGATTTCTTCTTCTTTTCCTCCGTGACTCCAAAGTAGCTATAAAACTCAAAACAAGCGTAAAATACAATTTATAAGAAAAATAAAGAAAGAAAGCATAAACTACTAGATAGTAAATTAGGTGTATTCTACACCTATCAGATAGTTGTTACCATATCTCGGAATATCACCATATCACATTCTATTTTTATTTTTCCATATTTATCTATTGTTCTCTAAGTGCTTTGGTGGGTATGTAAGTGAGCAACCACAAGGAGGGGAGATTAGTTGTACTCCTATCAATTTTTTCCTCTAGTTTGGTAGATGAAATGCAACAATTATGGCCAAAGATGGAGTCACCAGGACAACCCAGCGTGGAACCAGTTTCATCGACTGAATGTGCTCATAGCATGTTTGGCCCAATTTATGATCGTAGTTATGATCATCCACCCATTCAAAGGGAATATAATTGGCCTAATAAGTAAGTAATTCTACTTTTTCTTTGTCGAATGAGCTTTACAAACAATTGGAACACTATATTCGTGAATTTGGATGGAACACTCCAAGAGCCAAAAAGGTGTTTCCACTTTAAGACAAGGCATTGAAGAATACAAGGAGGAAATAAATAGTTATGTTGAAATGTGCGAACCTTTTCGGGACTTTTGTTGATATTTGTGTAGTTAACTCTAACTTGATCGTAATAATGACTATTCACCTATTCAAAAGGATGAGTTAGAGATTAGCAACACTAAATCAGGCCACGAACAATCTTATGTTGACTATGATAGTGATGATTATTATGAAAATACATCGCTTAAAACCAATTTATGGGTGACAACCTCAGGAGTGTACAATGGAGTCTTTTTGCGATCACGGTGAAGACGAAGAGGAATGTGATGACACTAGTGTAGCTTACCAAGCATTGATCTTTATAACGATCAACAAACTATTCAAAAGGTAGAGCTTGAGGATGATGCAATGAGTGTTCTAAAGAAATTCCTTATGGATAATATTGCATCCGCAAAAGAGTATGTGCCTTACAATAAAAGGAGGAATATGTTGAGAATGAGACCATTTTGACCAATATTGTGGAAGACCCAATTGAGCTTGCAAATGATTGTAATGATGATGTTTATGCTCGATACTTTGGTTAAGGCAGAAACGGACGTAAGAATGGTTGCAAGGTTTGATAGAGACCATGATATACAAGAGGTGAATAATTCACTTGAGTTTTTCAAGGATGAAGAGGATTCCCGTGATAAAAGAGATTGTGCAAGGTTTGTCTAATCTGCCTATTGTTTCCTTCTCCTTTACCTCTTATTGGTTTGAATGTATGTGCTTTTAGAGTATTGTTGAATGACTTTGTTTCGATTTCCGCCATTGTGAGATACTTGATTCTCATACTATGCAGGTTTTGGAACAAGAAACTGTGAAGTACTCAACTTCTATATTCTTTATACACTCCCAAGTGGACAAGAATAAGTGTGGCAAAACAGGTTCTATGGAAGGATCCCCTTTTTTCGGATTGTTGGTATATGGACGATAACAAAAGAGTTTGGTCGATTTACTTAAAAACCAAGCGCTAAATGGGAGGCAACCCATAGGTTTTGTATTTTAGTCCTTTTATTTTTTGTTTTTATAGTTTTCATCATATTTGCATCCCCATGTTTAATTTCATTGAGTCCGTAATCTTTCTTAGAAGAGAATTAGGACGAATACCTTTTCGCCGTAAAAAATTCAGACTGCGCATAGTTCAGTCCAGAGACCATAACTGTCAGACCGTTTATCGAAACATGTGCCTTTTGACACTTTGTAGAAAACACGTAGATGAACAACTTTTGTGAAATGGAGTTTTTCCAAATTCCTTACCAATTTGTACAGTTTTTATGTTTTATCTGCAAGTTACGCAGAATTCAGAATTTTCGGTTTTACATTGAGGACAATGAAGTTTAAGTGTGGGGAGTCTTTTGCATATAGAGTTTTTAGCCTTTTGAGTCAAAATTTTCAACTTTTTTGTATATATTTGAATAAAACTCAACTTGTGGTTAGTTTAGAGTCACATAGTATACATGTCGCTAAGATTACATCGAGAATCTCATAAGAGTGACCGAACTTAGAGATGACAGAGAACATGATCGGTTTCTTAATTGTATGAGAGTTAAAGTTGGATTTAACCATGCCAAAGGCAAATAAGGTGACTGAATCGTATTAGAACAAAGATCCCTTATAGTGGGAGACTACCCATGTTACATAAATGAGGCACCCCACCTTCAATTCTTTGTACCTGCCTAAATTTGTGCTTTTAGAGTGTGTGTCACCGCACGTAAATTCCGGGCAGAATGGGTGAGTTGTCCAATTTCCCACCATAGTAGCACAATTTTTGATCTCTTGAGGCCATTTTTATCAACCATGTTGGTGACATCGAATTGCTAACTTACATACCACTTTGTGATCTTGTTCTGAAGCTAGCACCATCCACCTTATCTCTCTCTACACCAACAGTCCATAGAAACACCATCATCAAACAAGAGGAGCATCACAAATTGAAGGAAAGTTGAACACGCTCGAGGTTTACAAGCAACAGTACGAAATGGGCAGATTTCTGTGATTTGAGTAAAGCAACAAAACAGAGCAGACTTTATGTTGAAGACTATTATACATGAGTGGGAAATTATCAAGGATAAGAATTCTAGAAGTCTATGACATCAAGACATATAAGTCAGAAGATTCGAGTTTTAAAAGTACTTACACCATGGCATCAGACTTACATTTTATTTTTATTTTATTTGTATTTTACTTTCTTGTCTTAAAAGAAAAAAAAAAAAAAAAAAATGGGTTTGTATAGTTTGTTTTATTTTTGTATTCTTTCAATAAAGCCTATGGAAAGAAGGAATATCTATAATGAAGTTTCAAGCGACAAGGAATTTGAGGGAAAGAATCGTAGATTGTCAAGATTCTACGAAGTTCGAGAGTTATCATCAAGAGTTGAAGACCGAAGACGAAGATGAAGACACCATAGAAGACCGGGAGACGCTTCTATGGATGCCGGGAGTGGTGCTAGGCACGCCAATGTATAACGGGTAAGCATATTCCTACCTTCGTTAAATGGGTTGATTTCTTTCAAGAGATCGTCTTAAAATGGGTTTTCAAAATATTAAAAGATGTGGGTTTTCAAAATACTTCGGAGGGTTTTTGCCTTTCCTACCATTCAACGTGTCGCAGGGATTCTCTCTTCATTCCTACCGACACATGTGTGACCCATAAAGAGTCAGTTTATTATTGAGAGCAATTTCAAAACCCTTTCTTTAGGCGTATTTAGACTTTGATCACTCCGAACTCAATTTATGTCGAGAAGGGGATGGTTATCTCTCTCCACTTTTAAGAATGAGATTGTCTTTCATTTATGTGTCTAACTTCTTATGACTAGTGTGCAACTTATGTCTTCTAGCCTATGGATACTATCATAACATGTGAGAACTAGTGTTGGAAAAATAGGTTTTGTGGGTATATCTCAGTAAACCTCACGAGACTATAACTCGTCCACTAGGGACACCTAGGGTTTAAAGGCTTGTTATTTATGCTAAAAGTGACCGTGAGCCTCGACATACTTGAGTTGTTGTATTTATCTGGTTTGATTTGCCTTAGACTCAGCAAAGTCTAAGTGGGGAACGGGACAGGTGTTGTAAAACATAATTTACTATCTAGTTACGCTTTCTTTGCTATTTTCCGTGAATTATACTTTTACGCGTGTTTTTTGAGTTATTAGGTATCGAGTCGCACGGACGAAAAGACGGAGAAATCACCACCTTGAGAAAAAGGGCAAGAGGCTATTTCACAGTACGAGCTATCCGGAGCCAGCCATGTGTTAAGGGATATTACTAGGTGGCCTGTATCCATTTCCTGGGGTAAATAACTGTCAATGTTAATGCCTCCTATTTTGGCCGAGAGGAAGAACTAGGTTCATTTTCCCTTTCTCTTTCTCTCTTCTCCTTGTCAGCTACTGCTTTGATGCTACTAGGATTGAAGGTGATGAATCCGTGAGAAGAATCAAGAGTGGGAGAAGAAATCTAATCACAGATGGTAGATCGATGATAGGTCCAAGGGTTAGGTTGAGTATTTGAGACGAGAATTCCAGAGAAGTTGAAACCGATGAAGAGAGAAATCAGTGGCCTTGTTAAATACAATCGATCAAGAATTTGGTGATTGTTCTTGGTCGGTGGATGGTTCGATTAGTGATGGAAGCAGAATTAGGATCTGGCCGCTTGAAATAAAGGGTTTTATGGAACTCGGTTAGGGCTGGATGATTCATGTATGAAGAAACTCCAATGAGAAGATAAACGGCCCTGAAATGAGAAGATACAGAGAGAGGGAACAAATAATGAGTAGTCCGAGATTTTAAGGAATTGGAAGAATGGGTATCATTCTCATCTTAATTTGGTGGAGTGTTGTGTGATTTTGTTGGTTCGTGGAGGCTGTGGGAGGTGTCATGAATGCAAATTGGGTGTGGAGACAGCCAGAAAATGCAACCAATGGTGTTCCGAGCGATCAGAAGGAGTATTACAGGAATGCATGTTTGTGGAAATTGCAGGCATGGCAATAGACTCGAGAGTTATGCTGATGAAGTATGAAAGGCAAGGTTCAAACTCGTGATGCGAGCTAGGTGATGACCAATGATGAAATGGCTATGGGTTCTGGTGTGAACTGGGAATTCTAAGGATCGAATAGGGAATCGTGAGGTCGGGTGCTGCTGATCTGAACCCGCAATGGACTCGAGGCTATGGTGATTATGTAGTGGTGGTTTGCATGATGTAGCTTGTTAGCTTGAACCTAAAATGGCAGCAGTAATGTGGCTCGAGATGAATGAAGGGTTTGGCGGAAGAGAGTGGTTGTTGCAGCACAAGAAATGGCAAGAAATGTCGATGGGAAAATGTATGAGATGAAATTGCTCAATGGGTTACAACTGCGTCACTCAATCACTGTGATTGATTACAGAGAAGAAGAAGTCAACTGAGGTTCGGATGCAAGTGGAACCGGTGGGGCTTACAAGTGAACTAGGGACGGTGATGGCTGGTTGAGTGGTGCTTCGAGATAAGGATGCATGAGCAATAATCAAGAGTGATGTCGTATGAGCAGCTAAGGTGGAACAAATTGATGGAGTAGTCAGGTGTTATACTTAGAATTATGGTGCGCAAGCGATATGGAGATGATGCCAACGGGCTTTGAGCGTATTAGTGCAAGTTGAGTCGGAAATAAAAAAGTTGAGGGATGTGGCTAGAAAAAGCCGCAAGGAGGAATTCAAATGTGATTTTGTAGCCGGGCAGAGATGGTGCTTGCTGGTCACAATTAAGGTGGAATATTGAGCTTGAGGTCAATGTAAGAAATGGGTTGAATTTCGTATGTAATGGGTCACCGGTGGCGTGGAATTGCAAGGTGAGCATGAGTTATGGCTTGAGGCTTAACAGTGGTTGTTGAGGGGCTGAAAGGGCTTGAGCCGTGGAGTTTGAGCAGCGCCGAGGGTCCAAGGCTGTTGCCGCGGTGCTTGACAATGAGTTACAGGAAAGATCATGGCTGCTCGATTCTCGCAGTGATGCGTGCAAGCTATGGAACTGGAGCTAAGGCTGATGGTGCGGTGGTCTTGGAGTAATGGTGGCTTGGTCACGGGCCAGGTGCCATTGGATGAATGGAAATGGCAAGTGGGAGCCGGTCATGGACAATTGGCAACAAGGAAACTAAAGGTAAGCGAGACTGGGTGATGCTGGGCAGAGCAAGAAGAAGGATTGAGAGTCTAAACAGGGGATATGTTGCACCGTTGATTGTGGTTGCATGACTGCGGTTGAATGGAACAGCAGCAACTTATATGTCATGGTGGCATGGACTCGATCTCATGAAGAAGTGAGCCGTGCAAGATACTAAAGTGGAAATGCGTATGGAGATGGTTATGAAACTTAGTCCTGTAATCGCCGTATGTGAGTTTGGATTTTAGAATGATGAGCATGTGTACTGGCGCCGCTTTTGCGCTGGGTGTCTATGGAGATGTGGTGCAAGATGGTCATGAAGAAGTCTTCAGAGTGATAGCCATCATGGCCAGGAGAGACGAGGGAAGGCATGGCTATCTTCTGCCGGTGACTATTTTGGCTCAGGCAAAGTGGCTTTAGCTGAGGACGATCAGTGGGCTTCAACCAGCGGCTCGGTTACGACTTCGATGACTGAGACCTTGACCAGGTCAGCGATGTAACGACCGTTAGTCTCGTCTCAGACGTGCTTGAAGTCTTGAGCGAATACTCCATCGGCGAGAGGTGTATTTCGGCGGTCGGCGGCGC